>JAWNPC010000485.1:192500-420000 GCA_035045365.1 Drosophila leonis | reverse complement strand
GTTAAGAAGATTATGCGACGGCTCGGATACCCTACGAAACCGAGCTACAATTACGTATTATCGATAATTATCGATATTTTTCTTTTATGATGAAAACTGAGATATTAAAAACATATGAACAACATCTTACATCAAATGCCCTTTCTGTTCTTTCTGTATATCGATATCGATATTTATCGATTTAAATTGAAGAGCAAAGCCTGATTGTTTATTTGTAAGAATATGCAGTTAGACATTTCTTACACATGTAAAATCGACACTTGCCCAATCGAGACTGACAGAGTTTGATTGATTGATTTATGATGATTTTTACATAACTTTCCATTCTACGAAAACCGAATTCAATTGCTTTTTATGATTTTCTCTAATATACCCACATGTGCTCATACACAGGGTATACAAAATAAAAAAAAGACCTCATGGAGATAGGTTTTTGTGCGCTAGGTGGGGCGTGGCTATAGCGTGGGCAAAAGTAAAAGCAAAATGGCGGAAAAAGTGCAGTTTTTGCCAAAATAAAAATACAAATATTGAAGAACTGGAAAACTGGATGTCAAATGCAAATTGACAGCTTTCAATATCAATTCCAAAACAATCGCAGCGCAAGAGACAGATACATGGATAGAGAGAGACAGAGACAGAGCAGATAGGGTACAGTGTGTGAAAGAGAGAGGGAAAATCAATTTGGTTTGGCATGTCAGGTGCATGGGAGGCCAAAAAGAAAATAAAATGGAAATCAAGCTAAAATTACAAGCGATACCTTTAAAATATTTTGCAACTCGTTTTGCAAAATTGGAATCCAATTGGGTTGACAGGTTAAATTAATTAAATCAGATTTATGCGAGCGAATGTGAAATGCTTTTGATGTGGTATCTGCATCTTGACCAGCTACAGTCTTTCCCTCACTCCCTCACTCCCTCTCTCCCTCTCTCTCTCTCTCTCTCTCTCTCTCTCTCTCTCTATCTCTCTCTGTGTGTGGTTGAGCACATTTTGCAAATTAGAGTTTGCGGTGCCTGCGAGATTTGCCTTTGGTTTAGCTTTTAGCTTTTAGCTTAGCCTCGCTTGTCGCTGTTTGTTAATGACACAAGTATTTAAACAGTGTGTATGAGGCATTTGCATAAATTAACTTTGCCAGCTAATGGCAAAGACTTGCAGCTTATCTGTAAGCCAATTAACTTGAAGCCATCGCCTTTTGCAGCCTTTTCCATTTGCCACAAGAAATGCAAAGTCTGTGCGGCTGGAAATCGCATTATCTAAATCAACTCGGCTGCGTCTGCACTTCGGACTCTTGGGCAAATATATATTGAACAGTCAACGATAGACAGAGAGAATATATATTTACACACACACACACACACACACACACACACATACATGTATTTGTATGTCTGCATACATAAAGTTCGATTAAAATGCAACGCAACTCGAGCAAATTATAAATCGAGTGCTGCTGGGAAAAAGGGAAATGCGCATAAATTTAAATGCCACGCCCTCTTCTTACCTTCTTACTGCCAGGCCAGCTCTGCTTTCTTGCTTGTCTCTTTCCCTGGACCAGGTCCAGGTCTCGCAGCTTTCGCATTTTTGCCCATTTAACAATGGGCATAGGGTAAGCAGAGGGGCATGCACGACTACCTAAATGACCTGCAATTCACTTTGTATACATTCTTATGGGTATATATGTCTGTGTGTTGGCTGGGTCTACCCCATGTGCGCTGCTACAGCAAACAAGAGCCATACGAATTATGAGTGAAGCGCAAGAGGGCAAATGAGACGCGGCGTATTGATTTTTGCCAAGAGCTCAACTGCAGAACATCCCTCCCTTGGACACCAAGCCAAACACCCCCCTCCTACCCTCTTTTGACCAGTCCTTGAGTTATGGCTTTGTAATTACGGAATTAGTTGTTCAATGGCAATGCGATTGGCAGTTTTTATGATTTGCAATGCCAGCCACAATCAGCAGCAGCAGCGGCAGCGGCAACGATGGGTAAATAACAGAAGGGCGCAACCACGCCCCCTTTACACCTGACACCACGTGAACAGGTCTTTGGCAATTGAAATTTGTAACTTGCAAGGCATGAAATAGACGGCCACGCCTCCTGCTACCTTTTACATACTTTTCGTATAACTAGTAAGCAGAGTTCAGACTAAGACTAAGTATTATATAAGTTTATTAACTATAAATATTATGTATTCTATTGTATATTATGTTACTTTGTTGCACAAGCCAGTATGCCCCGCTTACAACAGTCTACGAACGTGAGTATAATAAGGAGTATATATAATTTGGAAAATTTAGTAATGCCAACTCCAACATGGTAGAAATCTTCCTAAGACTAATCTACTCTATATTTGTTTTTTTGCTCAGCTAAGCGCTAAGCTGCAAAAGCCAATATACCCCGCTTGCACGAGATAGCATCATAGCATCCCATCAATTAGCGCCAGTTGCTGTTGTGGAAATTATTAATTCGTTCAATTTGTTAACAAATCGCAGCAACAAATCAAATGCTTTTTTAGTTAAGCAACAATCAAATATATTTATATTGTGTAGAAGAAATATATGTATATGAGAGAGCAAAGCGCTTTCCGTTCGAGTGCCTCTCGAGCGAGACGCAGGCGGCCAGCCATGACGCCAATGGTGGGCGTGGCAGCTGGCAGGCAGCTCAACTGAGTTTTTTCTGCTACTTTTTGGAAGCTGCCTTCGAACACTTCCGCTTGGTAAACAAAATAGAATCAAGATGTTGTTGTTGTTGTCTCTTGTTATTCTTATAATTGTGCATATGACCCTGTTTAATACAGTTCGCTGCACAATTATGCGTTCGTCTAGCATTTTGTTAGCCTTCTGACTTTTTTAAGCCACCTTTGACTTATGGCTACCAAAAAAAAAGTAGGGGGAGAGGGGCGTGAAGAGCGCTTTGGAGTGGGCGTAAAAGTTTTTGAGTAAAGTAAAGTATCAAATAAGCCCTGATCTATATTTAAGGGCAATGTTGCATGTGAGATGTAAATAAAGTAGAGTAAGAGCAAGAGTGTTTGGGGTGTGGGAATTGCCAGACTAGAGAATACCCTGAACCCACAAACCTTAGCTTGTATAATATACATATAAAGAGCTGCTTAACTGCTTAAACTGAATCATATATTAAATGAACAAGAATAAAACTGAAATGTGACTTTACCCGAATTTTAAGTGATTAAAAAGTTTTCGGTTTTCGTTTTTATAATTTGATCAATCAATCAATCAGTCAGTCTGTCAATCCGTCTGTCGGTCTGTCAATCACTTGGGAAATAGCTAAATAAATTTGTAAAGAATTTAAACAAATGATTTACAAACTGTTAAGTAATTAAACAGTCCAAAAACACTTGAAATAGAAAAGTTAAAAAGTTTTCAACTTTCGGCTTGTTTTTTTTGTTTTAGCGAGCAAAACAATTTGTTAATTGACAGCTTAAAATTTTGGACATGGACAGCTGAGCTAAGGATTCAAATTGTCAAATGACAATTGATGGCTAAATAAACGGCAATTAATTGGCATTGATGGAGTCGAGGCTGAGGTGGGGGCAAGGGCAGAGGCTGTGGCGGAAACAGCTGCCCGGCAATTTGCCAAATTACTTTGCGGCTATAAATCAAAGCATCAAAGTTGTATAAAACAAACCTCCCCTCGGTAGCCCCCCGAGCATCCTTTGCCAGAACTACTAAGTAACTAACTGAGAGCGGGAATTCGTCTGTGGAGAGCTGTTGTTGCCGGCGCGTTCCCCGGACAGCTGTCAAACTGCTGAGGCAGAAACTTACGACACCTCATTAAATATGCGGCACAGAAGTTCCCACAAAGCAGCTGCCAACTGCCAGCTAACAGATCCGAGATCCTTGGCCAGGTGGAGCGCTCCGTTTTCAATTTGGCCAACTCAGCGGCTCATTTTTATACCCTGCAAGCGATTGCCTGAATGCCTGAACGAGGGTATATTGCTTATGTCAGTTTGTCTGTGCAGCAGTATAAGAGTAAAGCTTTATAAGAGTATAAGAGAACAATGCGGTGGAAGTATAAGAGAATAATTTTAGACTAGAAAAGTATAAGAGTACATGAGTAATTCTGTTCATGTCTATAACAGTATAAGAGTAAAGTTTTAGAAGAATATAAGAACAAAATTATACGGAAATATAAGGCATCAAAATGTAAGACTATACAGTATAAGAGTAATTGTGTTCAGCTGTATAAGAGTATAAGAGCAACAGCTTTATAACAGTATAGAAGAATAAGTAGATTAGGATATAATAAAAGAATAATGTAAGAGTATAAGAGTACTTATTAAAGAGTATAAGAGTATTTATAAAAGAGTATAAGAGTACTTATAAAAGAGTATAAGACTATAAACTATAAAAATGATGTAGTAAGAAATGAGATTCAATAAGATTCAAACAGAGACTGATCGCATTAGTCCCTATGGACTACCCCACATCGATTCGAGGGTATCTCCTAGTCAGGCACACCCGACTGAAGCACTCTTACTTGCCATTTTGGTTCATTTTTGTTTTCTTTTTAATCTCGTAAGTGTATGTGTCAACTTTTCTCACTTGGTTTGTTTGTTTGTTTGGCTTACGCACAGACCCCTCCAACCTATGGGAACCCCCCTTGGAGTCAATGTCGAGTCAATAAAGCACGGAAATTGCCAACAAAAGAGCCACAAAAACAACTACAACTACAACAACAACAACAACTGGACCTCATTTGTGTTGTTTTCTTCTGCTTTTTTTTCGTATATTCTCATGATATTCTATTATTCATTCCAATTTGTATGTGTATGTGTGTGTGTGTGAATCCTTCAAAGGTATATTTTTCATCAGGCTGCAGCTCCGCTCTCTCTGCTCCACCTAGCAAAAAGGTCACTGAAAGTTTTTTGCCTGGCCAAGCTTCAGGCTTTGCGCTCGTTTATTAGATTGTCCTGCGGCCCTGGCACATCAAAAAGTTGCCAACGGCTGTTTTTGACAAGTCCCGCCAGCTGCCCTTCTCTCCGCTTCTCACTCTCGCACACTGTGAAGTGCCGTCAATGTTGGGCGGGGGCGTGTCATAAACATGACAAAGTCGTTTTTTCTCCCCCACTCATTCTTACTCTATCTATAATCTATCTCCCTCTGCCTCCTGGCTCCTGCCTCCTGCTCTTCATTGTGCGTTCATTATGAGCAAGTTCCTTGGGGACCAGAAAAACTTATCACCAACAACAACAGCAACAAGAGTAAGGCCAGTGAGGGGAAATGCCATTGAAGCTCATCAAATTTGTATTGAATATGGAATATTATAAAGTGCGTTTAATAAGAAGTTAAGTAATTAATACTGAAGTGTCTTAAAGTGAAGTCTGCAGATGCGCTGAAAGCACATTAAATACAGACGAAAGTGTGCCTAAAAATTGTGTAAAGAAACTGTTGAAGCTGAAAGATGGAAACTATCTAAGCTTAAAGCTTCGATTATTGAAAATAAAGATTAAAACTTGTAAAGTGTTTCCTAGGTAAATAGGAAAGGTCAAAGCGCTTTAATGAAATTAATTTGAGTTAAGTCTCAAATTCATATGTTTGCCAAACTTCGTTAGATTTGATTTGAGAGACTTGAAGCTCAAAACTATTTCATATAATCATATAATCAATGTTTTAATTCATGTTTTACTTTATTAATTACTCAAAAGCTTTTTATTTCAAATACTTTTCATTGTCTACAAGCTTGAAGGCATTTTGTAAATATGCTGAAGCTGATTAAACTGAAGTTTATGGTTATAGATTTCTTGAACCAATTATACAACACAAGTTTAAAGTTTTTTTGTACTCTGAGGCAAAAGCTCTGCCGTACAGCACTCTTCGAACATATGTACATTATGGTATAATAAATAAAAAGCTTCTGAATTTGAAAAATTATATATTGAATCTATCTTAAAGCTACTGCTCGTACCTCTAAGTATAAGTTTTATAGTTAAAATCTAACAATAAATAAAAAAAAGATTGTCAATTTATACCATTAAACTAACTTTTAGCTATAATTTAAAGATATCTTCAATTTAAACCAAATTTCTTTATAGATTTAATGCATAAAAGCCTACACGTAAGTACTTACAAATGACAATTGAACTAAAGCTTGCAGATATTGATAGCATCCTACTTAATGCACCTACTTACAGTTTTCTTGACAGATTTATGACACTGCACAAGTTTCTACTTAATTATGACAATTAAATTAACATAAAGGTCAAAAGCTCTCTATTACACAAGCCTTTCAATTAGTTAATTGCATTGTGAAACTGTAATTGTATTTAATATTTGTTCCAGCATTAAGTTCTCTTTCGCTCCCACTCCCCCTTTCTCTCTCTCTCTCTCTGTTGTGGCACTTATGTTTAATTATGACAAGGCCAATTACATTCGATTACTTCTCAAAACGCGGCGATTGATTAAGCAACGGAAATTTTGTTGTGTTAGCCCAGCATTTTGGACCACGTTAATGCGGAATGTTGGGTGGAAATGTAAGCTCGTTGGCATTGTCGCTAATTGAAATGCAAATATTGATGAGTGTTAAGCAAACGAGGCAGATGCAGAGCCACAGAGACTGCGAGACAGCGAGACAGCCACCCAGCCAGTGGAGCTAGCGAACGCTAATTTGCACAATTTTCGTTTTGTCGCGCGCCGCATAATGCGCCGCAAAGTATGCCATAAAATGCAGTGCAGGCAGCTGCTACTGCTGCTGCTACTGCTGCTGCAAATTTGAGAGTCAAGTCGATGCCACGCCCCTCTCTGACGCCCAGCTCACTCGAATGCCTCGACAGCTGGCAGACAAATTGCAGACTGGCAACTGGCAACTGGCAAACTGGCAGCTGGCTAAATGCTTCCCTAAAGCCCCAGCAACAGTGCTGACAAATTTAGCCTTTTTCCAGCCAGTTTTAGTTACTTTTTAGCTGATTCAGAAGTGAATCGAATCTGTGGCTATAACATGTTTGGCACTAACAGCAATTCTCTTGTTTTCTCTTATAATTCATTTTATTCCTTTATCTTCTTCATCATATATAGTCTTCACTATTCTTTTATCCCTTCTATTCATCTCTTCAGATATCCTCTCTTTTACTCTCTCTCTCTTCCTACCTTATTCATATTCTTTTCTCGATCATTGTTATCTCAGCTCATCTCTCCTCTTCTGTCTTCTCCTCTTCCCTTCTGTACTTATATTTCCTTTCTGTTTTCCGCTCTTCTGTTGTCTTATTTTCTCTTCTCTTATCCCGTAGTATTTTCTCGACTCTCATTGTTTTCTCTTATCCTTTTCCTATTTTTTCTAATTCATTTTTTTTTTCACTTGGTTTTCTCATCCTTTTCTCTTTTATTTTATTATTTTTTCCCTTCTGTTCAACTTATTTCTTTCTATTTTCTTATATCCTTCTCTTCTTTTCTCCACTCTTCTCCATTCTTCTCTTCTCTACACCTCTCTTCTCCTCTCTTCTTTTCTTATCTCCCATAGTATTTTCTCTACTCTCTTTTTTTCGCTTCTCCTCTCTTTCGCTTCTTATAGTCTCTTCTATACTATTCTATTTTCCCCCTTTTCTTCTATTCTCGTCTCTTCTGTTTTTCCCTCTTTGCTTCTCCTATTGTATCTTCGCCTTTTCCCAATTTTGCCTTTTTCCATTTTTTCTAATCCATCTTTTTCTCTTCCTCTTCTCTTCTGTTTCTCTGTTATCTTATTAATTTTTCTCTCCTCTTCAACTTATTTTCTTATATCCTTCTCTTCTCTTCTCCCATAGATAGCTGGCTGCACTGTTAAAGCAGACTCAGCAGAATTTCAAATTTATTCAAATCAACTCGTTGAGCGAAAGGGGGCGTGGCAGCCATAGCCTGTTACAGTCTCTCTCTCTCTCTCCACTCCCAGTGTGTGTGTGTGTGTGTGTGTGTGTCGAGCAATGAGCAACTGAATGAATGATTCAATTAGGCATCAAATATTTACAGCAGACGTTTAAATATTGCGAGAGCGAGACACGATACGACTTTGGCTTGGTTTTCATTTTGGCTACGGGCTTGGGCTTGGGCTTGTGTTACGGGTTTACGGGTTTACGGCTGTACGAATTACGAATTGACGGCTTGAATTGAGTGCCATTGGATTTGCATTGGGGCCACAGCTGCAGTTGCCTGCAGAGCTGCAAACTTGGCTCCAGCAAAACTTATCTAATTGGCCCCTCAAGCCCATTTGTACGCAATAAAAGGTAACATAGAAAAGTCAAAATGTAGATCAAATGCGCTTTCAGTTATATGAAGATAGATTGAGCATAGAATATCTATACAAAATATCTACAAATATATCCAAAGACTTTATCACTTTTTGTTCTTATAAACTGTAAGAAAATTTGCAACAACTAAATCAAACTTAAACTAAAAGAGTTGAAACCAAATCAACTTAAAGTCAACACAGAGACAGAGACAGAAAGAGAGAGAGAGAGAGAGAGAGAGAGAGACTGAAAGAGAGGCAGGCAAATCTAGCGCAATGTGACGAGTGCATCGAACACAATGCTCTGAGTTGTAAATAAATAAATAAATAAATAAATCGTGCATTGTTTCGCTAGAGCAATGGCAAAATCGAAATCTAAATCCGAATTCCGTTTTCAATAGTTTTTCCTTCAGATTTATGAGTTTTCCTCCCATCCCATTCTCTCTCGCTCTTTCTCTCCATCATGCTGTGTGTGCAATTTCAATAGTTTGATTACAAAAGTTTTTCAATTGAACATTTTTGCATTTTTGAGCTGAAAGCCGGCAGGTTGAGCGACTTCTCAGGTTTTACATGGCGTATGCGCAATGTTTTCGCTTTAAGCATTTGAAAATATTAAATTATATGCACTATATATATCTATATATATATATATATATATAATGCAAATCTTTGATAGAGTTTCGCTTTATTTATAAGTTCTTCTCCAAGCTGCCAAAAAAGTTGTCGCCATACTTAAAAAACAACAAAAAACAACAAAAAATAGAGCAAAAAATATTTTCATAATTTTTATCACGATTGTAATTCTCGCCCGAAAAGTTTTGCATTCAAAAAGTTTTTTGTATATGCGAGCGGGAACTTTTGCAGGGAGGCGTCAGAGGCATAAAACTTTTCATGCTGACAATGAGCTTCACAACAGATTTCAGAGTTAATTTCCGCAACTTTCGCTCGTCGACAATAACAATAACAATTTGGTGTGCACATACACATTGCACGCACTGTTGTTAATAAGCCTAATTATTTTTGAAACGATATAACAGCCTGCTCATAATTGGCGCAAAGCGAATTTCAGCATCTTCCGCTTCTTCATCTTTTAGATATTTAGCAGCCATTTATTAGATAAGTAAAGCACTTAAAGTTTGGGCGCATTCGACTGTTGTTCGGCTTCTTCTTCTTCTTGATATCAATGTCTCAAAGCTGAAATAGATCTTGTTGACAGCCAAACAATGCCATTAATCAAGCTGTCTCAAGGTGCACTTCAGCTAGCTCTGGTCCCAAGACATGGGACACAATTTTAGTTCTTCATTTCACCAAGAATATCTATTAAAAGCAACAACTTTAGCTAAGCTGCGAGATACTCATCAATACAAAGCTGGAATAGCTGAGCTTTTCTAGATACACATCAGATAGAGACAAATTAGCCTAAGTTTGGCTATAAATAGTCAAGTTAAACTTAACCTGCCTTAAGTGAAAAGCTTTACAAGCTGAACTTTCATAAATTTTACTGAATAATAATAAGGTTTGTTTGATAATATCAATATGCTTTTAAGCAAATCAAGTTCTAATATTACCGTATTCAAACTCTTTTAAAGAATCATATAGAAGTTAAAGAAATGAGCTTTAA
Source organism: Drosophila leonis (assembly GCA_035045365.1). Lineage (NCBI taxonomy): Eukaryota > Metazoa > Arthropoda > Insecta > Diptera > Drosophilidae > Drosophila > Drosophila leonis. The sequence continues at coordinate 410,172 of JAWNPC010000485.1, read as the reverse complement.
GAAAGCAGATATATGACAACAAAATTTCGATTAGGCTTTCATATGTCTTACAATATCAAAAGCTTCACATTAAAAATCTTACTTTAAAGTGAACAAAAAGATTGTAGAAAAGCTTGTAAAAGCTTTAAATGAGTTAATTGGAATATAATCACAGTTCTTAAAGCTCTTAACACAACTAATTGAATTCAATTTGACCTTCAAGAAAGTATTTGTAAAAGCTTTATTAAATTTTAATTGAGTTTTAATTAAATACAAAATTGGAAAGCTCAAAACTTAACTAATTGAATAGAAACTCTGCTCGCTTACATTTAGAATTGATGGAATTTAATACAAAAAAACTTGACAAAACTTAATTTTAAGCTGAAATTCCATTCTTTAAGTTTTTTATTTTTATTTTTATTTTAATTTATAGAGATATTTTTAATTTACTTATAATTTTATTTTATTTTATATTTTTATATTCATTCACATTTCAATTAGCATATAGAGCCGCCCTTTTAAGGCCATATGCGAGGTATATAGCATACAGCTAAAATCCCAAGTCAAGCTGTGCACATGTCACACACACACACATACACAGACATACATACACACACACATATAGACACACATTCACATATGCAGCGACACGGCGACAGTTTTTGCGCCACGCCAAGAAAACAACAAAAAATCAGCTAGAATAAAGCAAAAAAAAAAGAAAAGAAGCAAAAGAATAGCTGAAAAAACACAACGATTCGGCCATGTGCTGACAGCGATAAATTCTAATGCCCGGGGTCGCCGATGCCACGCCCCCAGAGTGTGGGCGTTGCCATGGACGAAAGCTGACCAAGAGGAAGGCCGAAGCATGAAAAATGCTTCGCATCCGGAGCGGGAGTGGGAAAAGCAACTGAATGAGAATGTGAGAGAGGAGAGGAAAGTAGAGCAGAGCAGAGAAAGGAAGTTAACTGAAATTTGGGCTTGTATTTGGTGTTTGGTTTTGTTTGTTTGTCCAAGGAAATATTTTTAGCACGTGTTTGCGTACTGCTTTTTTCTATTTTTTTCGGTCAATCTCTATAGTCCCCACATCTATTGCCTGCTGTAATCACCCAGCCATCCAGCAGCAGAGCCAACCACATTTGTCACTTTAAATGCAATTTGACTTGTGCCCAAAGCGCATAAGTTTTCCTACCAGCTACCAGCAATTTGTCCTGTCTTGTTTTGCCCCAATGGGGGCGGGCAAGCCGGGAAAGACAAAAGGACGAAAGGACGACAGCATCCTGAGCGCGAGCACAAAAAAACGGAGCATACATTTGGGAGCGCTCAACAGAATCAATTTTAAAGTCGAGCCAGGTGGCAAATATATTTATTGTCTCTGTGGCAAATTGCTTTGTGGCCGATTCATTCATGCACTCATTTCCGCTATATCATTCATTCACCTGCATTCATTTACTCATTCAGTCTCTAATGCTTAGCACTTTATTCATGTTCATTTATTCATTGATTCATTTACTCTTTGGCACTCATTCAATGCATTTCACTAATTTATTCATACATGTGTTCAGAGATATTCATATCTTCATTCATTCATTTATTTATTCACTTATTCATTCTTATTGATTAATTCATTTTTTCATTTGTTCATTATTATTAAAGCATTAATATTTATTGATTCTCAGTCATTCATACTTATTCATTCTTTATTATTCATTAATTTATTTATTTGTATTTATTCATTCTCCCTAAGACTGAATGAGTGAAAGTGAATGAATGAATGAATAAAAATAAAAAGATTAATGAGGTTGAATATATATCTCATTAATCTTTTCATTTTTATTCATTTATTCATACATTCACATTTACTCATTCATTCTCATTCATATTATAAAATATTTTTCAATCATTTAATCGCATTGACTCATTCATTCATTATTTCTCATTCATTCATTCATTAAATATTTCTCATTCTTTCATTCATTCATTATTTCACACTCATTCATTCTCATTTATATATCAATTATTTTTCATTCATTCATTCCCATTGACTCATTCATCCATTATTTCCATTGACTCATTCATTTAACCATTGAATCATTCTCATTCCTGAATCTGAATACCAAATTATTTGCAATTACCACGCCCACGCCTACAAAAATTGAAACCTATATGTATGTCTGTTTCAACAGCTAATGAGCAGCTGCTGTTGCTGCTGCTGCTGTTGTTGCTGTTGTTGGTGTTGTTGCTGTTGCCGCTGCAGTCAAGTGTTAAAACCCAAATTTAAAAAAAAATCAATTTGCATCAATTATCTGCAAGAGAGTTGGCAGCTATCGGAGCAAACACAAAAAGAAACTAAAAAGTTGGCAGTCCAATATTTATGGCTTTATATTTCGCTGTTGTTGTTATTGTTGCTGTGTTTATTGTTGTTGTTATTGTTGTTGCGCAATGAGCCGGAAATGTCTTCATTATGATTGCATATGGCACCGGCTGTAGTGGAGCCTGCGTGCCAAACGGAAGCGGAAGCACACGAAAATTTCTTTATTACTGTTGTTGTTGTTGTTGTTGTTGTTGTTGTTGTTGTTGTTGTTGTTGTTGTGGCTAATGGGTACCCTGTATACCCATGACTACCAGAAGGGAGTTTGGTTTTGAAAGTCAACGTGGAATATGTTTTATGCATATAATAACTATTCTTATAATATGATTTGTAAGCGCTAGATTTAGGAATAGCCGAAAGAATGAATGAGGAACTTAGAAATGGACGAAGGAATGAATAAGTGAATAATGAAGGAATGAATAAGTGAATAATGAATGAATGAATGAATGACAGAATTCTCTAGTTGTATACGCAGATACTTTCTTTCTCACACTCGCTCTTTCTGTCGGTCTCTTTCTGACTCTCGCTCCCCTCTTTTCACAGTCTCTCAGTAGCTCTACCTTTCTCTCTCAAAGTGGGTATATTACTCTATCAGTCTCTCTCTCTCGCTCTACCCACCGGTCTTTTTGTCATAGTCTCACTATCGCCACACATATCTCTCCTTTTCATACTGTCTCTCTGTCAGTTTTGCTGTCTCTCTCTCTCTCTCTTTGTCTATCTCCCTATCACTCTCGCCCTCTTCATGTAGGGTAACTACTAGTCTGGCATACCTCTTCCTCCTATTTAGCCCGCCCTTTATATTGTACAACCAGCACGCTGTAGTTGTTGTTAATGTTGCTGTTGTTAGCGATGCGTACGAGCGTGGTAATTTGCTCACATGTACACAATCTCAGCGCCAGCCATTGGCAAAACACACTCGCTCTGTCCCCGTCTCTCCTAACCACTGCCTCTCTCACACTCTCACTGCTGTGTTTGCTACTCATGCCACGGTGCGTATGAATGATGGCTGAATTCATATCAACTGACAGTTTATTTACACAAACGCCGTCATTACCAACGCCCGTCCGTCCGTCCGGGCCGCAGGCTAAATCACACAAGCCCACACACATAGACACACAGCAACCCACACACACACACATAATCGCCGTTGAGCGTGTGTTATGAAAAATTGACTGTGATTTATGCAATTATGTTAACAAAATATTTACTTAGCCACACAACTGATTGGCCAAGACACATTTGGGCACAGCTTGCAGGGCGATTATTAAAAATACATTAGCACAATAATAAATGCTAAATTAATTACTACACTGGAAGCTAAAACTAAATTCAAGGATAAACTAAATAAATAAAAATAGTAAATATGTATAAATTATTTAGTAAATAAATTGTTTCTAGCATATTAGCCTAATTTAAAGCAAAATAAATTATTTTATACTTCAAATAAATATGAAAATAAAATAAATTAATTAATTAAAACAGATAAATAATGGCAAAATTTATTTTAATAAAAATATATGTTTTTTCTTTAAATCATAAACTAAACAAAAATTATTTAATGAATAGAATAAACAAAATAATTAACCTAATCAAATTTAAATGATTCTAAAATGGTATTTTAATAAATAATATTTAATTTTTTAAGCAAAAATCTAAATCATTGCAAGACGTTGGCCAAACGCGACTTTAAAACTTTTGACCAGATTACACTTATAAATATATTTATATATATATATATATATGAACTTATATATATGTATAAAAATAAATTATAATTTTATTACCAAAACGGATGCGAAAAACTTTTGCCATTTCCCCCCGGAAAATGCGCTGGCAAAAACGAAAAAAAAAAACAAGTAGCAAGCCAAGTTTTCGTGGCCATTTTCTGTTGTGCTTTGGTGCTTGTGGGGCAGTGCTCATTACCTTATTGCGTTTGCCCACCAACTGGGCCACGCCTATGCCAAAAATGTGGGCGGACGGAGGACTGTGCCTTGTTTGTGCCTTCGAAATGAACGGAAAATGGTGAAACTTTTAATTGAAACCATAAATTTTGCTCGCTGGTTTTCTATGCCAGCAGGAATTTGTCGTGCGGCGTTTGCCTACTTAGCCACCAACAAGCAACTGTCGAATCCCTCCTCCTATCCCCAACCCCACTGCGTGCCCTGCCCCACCTCTAGCCATATAGCGAACTCAAGTGCAATTAGCGCCGAGCATGGATTGCACTTTTGACCAACGGGCCAACAAGTTGGCCAGGTAAAGTTTTACATAATGAGCGGTGTACACACACACACATTGAGAAGTGTTACACAGTAGCACACACACACCCACAGACACACACGCGCACACACACACACACACACACACACAAATCCACTCATAAACACTTTACAAAATCAAACATAATTGTTATTCCAATGCAAACATTGTCAAAACTAAATTTCTTAAGCCCATCACAAATTTCTTATTTTAAGAATATTTTTGTCAAGTTTGTTTCTTCAGTTTTCAAAATTCATAAAAATTCTCAATTTAAATTAATTTGTAGCCTGAAAATTCTTGCAGAAAAATTCATTAAACAAAACAAACAAAAATTCAATACAAAAGTGAAGTTTTTACTCTAAAATTCTTACTTTAAGACTAGAACTACTTTGCTTGAATATAAAACATTTGCTGAAAGAAAATAGATTACATATTTCCCACTCAAATAGCTTTAAGAAAAAAAAACTTTTCCAAATTCATTCAAACTGAGAATTTTTAACTGATTTAGGAAATTTGGAATTACTTTTCCAAAAACTATTTTAAAAATTAAATTAAAAAAATAATTGATCGATTTTTCTGCTCAAAAACTTCATTCACTAAACTAAGTTTTTCACTTGAATCATAATTTCCTTGTCTATTTTAAAACACTTTAATTTTGCTAATCGCCCAACCATTTCTTTGCCTAGTTAAATTTGATTAAAAAAGTCTAAGAGCAATGCAGAAAACGTTTAGCCCCGCCTCGAAGTCCACGTTCACACTCTAATTAACTGGCACACACACACATTTTTTTGAGCAGTGTACGAGTGGCACAGTGGTTGAACAGTTTTTGAAGTGACTTTCGCCAAAGTGCCTTGGATATTTATGTCAAGCAACTGTCGCTGCCGTCGAACGCGCAGCCGGAAATGACGAATGATTAAAAGTGGGCGTGCCATAATTTCCGCTCAGCTCGACATGTGTGTGTGAGTGTGTGTGTATGTGTGTGTGTGTGTGTGGCAAACAGGAAATTGCAGCTGAGCGAGCAAACATTGCATATAATACTTGTATATGCGCCTCGAATCGAGCCAGTTACAACTGAGTCGCTTCACATTTCACAATTCACAATTCACAATTCATGCTTTCTTCGTGCTGCGCCAGAGTTAATTGAATTTTCAGAGAGCCAATCGAACGGGTCCATTCGCATTTGCCAATACATCAGCGAGAGGCAAACGGACCAGATTCATATCACACACACCGTTTACTGGCTACAACAAAAAAGAATTCAATTTCCTGCATTTAAATGGCTTTGCTGCACAGCTCTTGCCACATTTTGTTGCATCGCTGAAGTCCCACAAAATAACAAAATACAAATTGAAATTTCTTCTTCAAATTGATAACTAAGAAACAATTGAGTTCACTTAAAAACTTGCTCTTTTAAGCGGCTCACAAGGAGAGTTTTAGAGTTAAGAGCAGCAACAAGGAGTGCACGACTTGCAGTTACCCTGATCTGCAGAAAGCCACAAGCCACACACTTGAGTGTGTGTATAAAAGAAGCGTAGAATGAATAAAAAAGCAGCTCTACAAGGAGTTCAGGGTATATTCTTGTCGGGCACTTCCGACTACAGCACTTTTAGTTGTTTCTTTTTAATTTGCAAGCCAATGAATATCTTTTTACTTTACAAACATTCATAGACCAAATTTGATGTCTCTAGACTCAAGCGAGATTCAAGCATTCGTACAGACAGTCAGCACGAGTCTACTCAAAAATGAATATGCTATAAATGGAAGCTCAGCGCCCAAAATACTAGAAAACAATTGGACATAGTCAAAACTCAGCAGATTTTCATTCAAAAAACTTTCGCCCACTAAAAACTAGTTTTCATATATTTTCACAGCTCAAATATTTTTCATATTTCAATAATTTGATAACAATTTTGATTCAATTAAAATTGATTTAATAAAAACTAGATTCCACGTAATTTCATCTGGTCAAATGTCAACAAAAATCCAAATGTCATAGTTAAAAAATAAATGTTTTTTGTTTGTTTCTAGTTTCAACTGCAAACGATTCTCAAATGCGAGAAAAATGCACTTGATTTGATCAAAATTAAATTTGGTTTATCAGCAGCAAAAAATTGTTGCAGAAATAAATATAAAATAAACTCAAACGAATATTCCATGAGCCAAATATTTTGGTTGGAAAAGCTTATGACTTTCTGCCCGAAATGTGGGCAATGAATTTGAAGGTTTCACTTGAGCTTTGATTTTGCAAATGCGTTGCAAGAGCCTGAAATATTTGCCATCCAAGAGAGAGATAGAGAACGGAACGAACAAAATCATTTGGGTCTGGCTAATATTTCAAATTGTAAAAGCCTCCTCCACTCGATGCCAAAGGAATATTTTGTGTGCTACTTTTGCTATTGATTTTATTTGGCATATAAATGCGACGTGTGCTGCTCATATTTTTCTTATTCTTCTTCTTTTTTTATTTTTGTCAATACTCGCTCGTTGAGTGGAAAGCGGGCATATTGGTTGGCCTTTTGCAAGAGACTGTAGAGGGAGCGACATTCTTTGTCTGATTGATCTGTACAGAGTTGAAAATCAAGAATCAAGAATCATCTGGGCTGGCCAAAGATTGCTCTTAATGTGCCTTACAGATAGCCCACAGAATGTTACAGCTGTGTGAATTACTCTTGAGCTGCTCTATAGATTGCCCAAAAAACAATTATAAATCTTAAACAAATATATAAACCACAGCTAGACTCATCAAGTATTAGCACTTGAATCACTGTTGAGCTCAACTGCAGTGAAATCTCTAAATTTGAGAGTTTCGCCCACTCGATGCTCTGCCTAAGCGAGCATTAGGCAGTTGAATGCGCCCGCTGCAATTTTCTTACTTAGTTTTTTTTCATGCCACAGATACGCTTCATATTTTTTCATTTTTTGTTTGTCGGGGGATGGCAATGGCAATATTTTCAATTTGCTAAATGGCGCAGTCAGCCAACTGAAATGCGGCACATACATATATATAAATCTATATATATATAGCTAAGTATATATGGAATGTGCATGTTTGTATATGTGTGTCTGTGTGCCATGTGAAAAGAGAAACCACAGCAGGCATTTTAATAATTCTAATGCGAGGTTTTTTGAGTTATGAATGCGCTGCCCACATATATTTTGTGGCTTGTTTTCTCTCCCTCTCTCTCTGCCTCTCTCTCTCTGCTGTGACATGAAATACGTGCCACAGATTCGACAGGCAGTTCTATTGATAATCGATAATTCCCAGCAGCAGCAGCGCCTTTCATTAGAGCAGGGAGAAGTAACAAAAAAAAAAAAGGAAAAGGGAAGTCGACTTTCACGCGCTCAAATTCAAATGATTTATGGCAGACAATGACTACGCTCACAATAATAATAACAACAGCAACAACAATGGCAGTAGCCATCCATAGTTGACGTTAAGCGAATGTGCCGCTTGTTTACTTCCGCCGGATGCAGACGCTGAAACATGGCGCCGCCGCAAATAAATGTTGTGTGTATGAAAACCGCAAAAGCGAGAGATCGCAGCAACATGCAAGCCCAACATCATCATCATCATCATCATCGACTTCATAATGAGCTTCATTTTGGGCGTCACTAATGGCGCGAATAATAGACAAGTTCTTAAAGGCACACACAAACACTTTCGAGGGTCTTTTGAAAACACATAGAATATCATTTGTCTTCAGCCTAGTTCATTTTAGCAAAGTTAACAGCGAAATGTTAATGTAACTATCTGATTCTATGAACAGTTAACAGAACCATGTTAATTAACCTTAAGCGGGTATGTTAATTAACATAGGTTGCAAGACAAGACACACATATATCTAACATTTTGAGTGCAATGTAAACTAGCATTGTGAGCAATGTAATTACATGATTCTATATAAACTGCGACTTAAGCTAACAGAACCATGTTAATTAGGCTTCAACTGCTATATTAACTTACATAGGCTGCAAGGCAAGAAACACTGAACTGTTTTTTTTAACATTTTGATTGCAATGTAAAGTAAGATTAAATTTAACACAGCTAAATAGAGCTAATTAGCAATTCCAACCAGGCCAACTTTTCGGGCACCCCTCGCCGCCACACACTCAATCCATATGGGGAAAGGCACAAAAAGTGAAGGCACAGCCATTTTGTTTATATGCTTTGAGTGCTCGATGATTTAGTGCGGTGAACGCTTAAAATTTTAATGCGCATAATTTATACGTTATTACGAACACTTCATTTTAGGCGCTGCGTAAGCCCGTCGACCCCTCTCGAAACTCTCAAGATTTTTGGCAATAAATTCGTTTGGCAAACAGCACAGAAAAGGATAAAAAACAACGAGAAAATGTGTATGGAAAAGCAGCAACGAAAACTTTTGTTGCTTAAGTAAACTTGAAAAGTTTTCGAGACATAAAAGTTTCTTGTGAAAGTCACACGAAACTTGAATGCAATAAATCTGAACGCCGCTGCAATCCCAAAAAAGAAATATAAAAAATCGGTATATATATAAAAAGTGCAATCCGTTGGCTCTGCGGGCCAAATCCGTTAAACCCAGAGAACTAAAAATAAAAAAAAAACAGCGCACATACGTTAAACTTTCAACGCGCTTTCATGGCTGATAAATGGCCAACTGGATCGCAAAATACAAGCAACGGATTCGTGATGCCATCTAAAATACGTAACGCTTGTCCTAAAAGAAGAAGCAGCAGCAGCAGCAACAGCAGCAGCAGCTGCAATGCGGATGCACTTGACCAATACTTGAAATTCAAATGTAGAAATAAGCTTATACACTGAGAGAAAAATGTTTGCAAATATTTTATGTAAATAATTATCGATTAGACGTGCAATCAAAGATCCTTAACATTTCCAACTGAGTCTAACAGAGAGCTTTACATTACACATTGAGTTAAGTAAAGTATCGATATTGGTCAAGCGCAATAATTGCAAATGGCGCTTGAGCATAAAAAAACAAAGTCACGAACACAAAAACACTCACTAATTGAGAGGAAGTGTAATTGGCAATGCTTCGATGTCAACACTGATTGCACAAACTCTTCTACTGTATAAGTGTCTATTAAAAATTGTTCGCACACATACACACATGCAGCAGCTAACATTGATATTCACACAGATTGTTCAAACTCTTTTAATACACACACGCGCACACATACAAACATACATCCATGCATGCATGCAGCTGCGTTGTCAAGGCCATCTAGTCAGCAGTTGCCTGACGCTTCTCTCATTTCTCTTTAACTCCAATTCACGCTCCAGCCTGACACAGCTGCTTGTCTCGCTCGCACACATACAATTGCTTTGTATGCCATGTCACATTTCGCATACTTGATCTGTGCGCTTAATACATGGCTTATGCTTCGAGTGTATATGCATGTATGTATGTATGCATATGTGTGTATAAGAGTATTGTTAGCAGCCTTTTGAGTGGGTTGCACAGCTTATGCTGAGCTAATTGAACGGCAAGTTTGCAGCCAGGCAAATGGGTCAATTGCCTCAGGTAAATTAAAGTGCAACTTCGCTCAGGCTCAGGCTGCATGCACATCACAAGCGAGCAGCACGAAACTGAGTAAAAGACTCACGCATACCCTTGCTTAGCTACTTGCTTATAATAAACAGTTAAGAATTTTATCAAGTACATACCAGCAGAGACGTTGCTGCTCATTAGCAGAACACTGCACTGCATATACATAAGTATATACACCAATCACTTAAATAAATTATTAATATTTATTGATCACTTTTTCACTTCGATCACAGACAACTTTAACAGCATTGCTAATTCGAATGACCAGAAAAGGAGAGTAGAAGGAGCGCGTAGACAAGAGAGAAATTGAGTGCAATTGTGATCTCAAACGCTTTGAATGTGTTAGTGGAATGTGTAACAATTGAGAAATGGCGATTGGAAATTTCCACAAATACTTAAAAAAAAGATTGCTCACATAAAAAAAAACACTATTATGCAATACATACACACACAGGTGTATGTTTGCATATATTCACGTAATATATATGCATTTATATCATTTATAAAACACTTTTCACAATCAACACTCCGAGCGTAGACGCGGCGCGACTTATACTGAGTTACTCTTAGGATGAGCTTAGCAGACAACTTTAACAGCATTGCTAATTCGAATGAGCAGCAAAGGAGAGTAGAAGGAGCGCGTAGACAAGAGAGAAATTGAGTGCAATTGTGATCTGCTCAACATACGATTAAACTCAAACGCTTTGAATGTGTTAGTGCAATGTGTAACAATTGAGAAATGGCGATTGGAAGATTTCCACAAATACTTAAAAAAAAGATTGCTCACATAAAAAAACACTATTATGCAATACATACACACACAGGTGTATGTTTGCATATATGCACGTAATATATATGCATGCATTTATATCATTTATAAAACACTTTTCATAACTAACACTCCGAGCGTAGACGCGGCGCAACTTAAACTGAGTTACTCTTAGTGATGGGCGATATTCCCTAAACGTGCCCATAAGAGAAAACTCTTCTAAATTCATATTATATCGTATGCAACTGACACGATATATATTGCATTGAAATATCGATGTATCCAAACACCCCTTTGGCATATGAGTGTTGGGGGTATTCGAGTGTGAAGTTTTTGAGTGACTTAAATACCCATTAAAAGTTTAGTTCGTACAGTTTAAACTTTAAACTGTTTGGAGTGTGCGTGTGTGCATTAATGCTAATGATACGAACTTTTGCAGCTGTCAAGTTGTAATTCTCTGCTTTTCTAGTAAGGGAAGGGTGTATTGGCACATTAAATCATCATCATATCAATCGATATGCATGTAAATCGATATTTATTAAGGTTACAGCATGTTAAAGAATCGATACTTCGGTAATCGTCATGTAGTGTAATATATTAGCACTTAACATTTACTGTTAAGTATTAACAGTCTGAGAATTAGATGTTAAGCTGCTTTTACACTGTATTTTCAAGTCGATCAAGCCCAACTACAACTTTTTCTTGCTTAAAGTTAAGTTCGTACGCAGCTCAGCTCAGGTTTAGCTAAAGGCAAATGCCTTGCCTTGCCTTGCCTTGCCTTGCCTTGCGTTGGCTGTGTAGTTAACCTAGTTAGGGTCCGCACATCAAATATAATTTGGCTGATGGAGCGCCTTAAATGTCCTTGTGCCACATGCTATATATATCTGAATAAATGCATATATATAAAGAGTGTATATAAAAGCAGGGAAGGAGAAGAAAATGAAAGAAAAGATGACTTATTTTTTGTGCAATTTTTATGGGCCTGCTCATCTGTCTCTCCGTCTCTCCGTCTGTCCGCCTGTCGCTCTCTGTGCTGGGCCTTCTTTTTCATTATCAGGCAGGCAGGCAGGCAAGGCAGGCTTAATTGCAATGAAAGCGCAGTTTCCTGTTCGCAATTTGCAGTGCGCCATGAAATATGCAACATTATGGGGCAGCAGCCCTTTTGAGGCTGCCACCAGCCACAGCCACAGGCCCCAGTCGAGGCAGCTCTTAATCACATGAACGACACATCAACTCAATCTGTGTGAGGCCAGGTGAATGATTGCAATCGCACAAGGAGACCCATTTGCTCCTTTCAATGAATTGCAATGCATTCATCATCATCATCATCATTTTTATTATTATTATTATTTTTTTTATTATTATTATTATTATTGATGTGGCACAGCTTTAATGAAACAAAAAGTTCTGGCTACTTCTGAACGTTATTCATTATCATTACTAATTTTATTATGAATTGTATTACTATTGGAGTTTATATTATAATTACTACTATAAGTATTTAGTATTACAATAATAATAATAATAATAATTATAATTATAATTTTATTTTATTTTATATTGTCATTGTCATTGTCGTCGTCATTGTCATTGTCATTATCATTGTCATTGTCATTGTCATTGTCATCGTCATTGTCATTGTCATTGTCATTGTCATTATCATTGTCAATGTCATTGTCATTGTCATTGTCATTGTCATTGTCATTGTCATTGTCATTGTCATTGTCATTGTCATTGTCATTATCATTGTCAATGTCATTGTCATTGTCATTGTCATTGTCATTGTCATTGTCTTTCTCATTGTCATTGTCATTGTCATTGTCATTGTCATCATTATGTTTACTCTCATTATTATTATTATTGTTGCTTAGCAAAAGAATGTTGCCCACTTTTGAGCGTCGTTCCTTTAATCAATTAGCAACAGTTGCAAAAGTTAAACATGCTCACAAAATCCAATTAGCTGCCAAGTTGAACAACTTAATGCCAAAGTTAGCTAATTAATTTGCCATCCAGATGCATATACACCCAAACATATATACATATAGACAGACATATATACATGGACAATTTGTTCTTCAGATTTAATTGAATGAATTGCATAAGCAATTTAATGTGAACAACAGTTATTGTCCTTTTTATATCTTTGAAAAATGTATACATAGGGTATATAAGTTTTTGTAAGAGCGTGTAGCAGGTAGAAGAAGGCAGCAGCGGCCATAACTGATGATGGGCATAATAAATTAAGTCTACCTAGCTTTCCTTATGCCTGAGACATATTTATTTTTATTTTTAAGCATAGCTCGAAGAATATTAAAACAAGAGTGAACAAACTTGGTACACGAGATCTTAAGAAGTAAACAAAGATTAAAGATAAAACACCTCCAAAGGTAAATGGGTTAAGTAAAGAAAGATCCTGAGATCACATCTTCAAGCTGGAGTCATTCAGTCATTCCACGGTATCTGCCAGTCTGATCCCGCCCACTCAAGAACTCTCACTTGTTTTCAATTGGTGAGCATGTAGGCAGAGCAAGTGGTAAGCGGCAAGAGGCGTGGCATGCGAGCATGTGGGCGCTATTGGGGACACTGCCCATTGATAATAATTGCAGCGAGAGTCGCTTTTCGCTGCGCTTTAATTGGAAAAGTTTTTCAATTTTAATTAAAACATTTGGCTTAATGCAAAATGCAGTCCAAATTAAGCACAATGTTCAGCATTCGCACCACAACAAACGCCAACAACAACAGCAACAACAACTCGAACAACAACTGGGCCAACAACGACAACGAAGCCACAGCGAAAGTTTTTGCAGGCCAGCAGCAAAACTGCCAAAAACTAAACTAAAACTCGAACAAGCTTTACATCTATCTCTCTCGCTCTCTCTCTCTCTCTCTCTCTCTCTCTCTCTCTCTCTCTTGCACTCTCTCCCTCTCTTGTCTTCCTTATCTCTGCCTTTGTAGAGCATTATCTGAGATTTTAATAACTTCATTTGCTTTAACATTACTCATACGACCCTTAGCCCAGAGATTAAAAGCTTTCTTGAACCAAGCATTTCTCTCACTCAGTCTCTCTCGCTCTCTCATTTCTCTACCTTACTCTATATACTTATTTACTTCCCTCTCTCTATTTCCCTCACTCTCTTTTTTCTATACCTATACCTTTCTTTCTCTCCCTCTCTCTCTCTCTCTCTTTCTCTTTCACTCTCTCTCTCTCTCTCTTTCCCTTCCTCTCTCTCTTAGACTCTTTCAGACTTTCATTATGTCTGTTTCTCGCTTCCTCTCCTCTCTCGCATTTCCTTAGATTCATTCTCTCTCTTCTTCTCTGTCTCTCTTTCTCTCTTCCTCTCTCATGGCCTTCGCTTAGACTCTCTCTCTCTCTCTCTCTTGTTCTTCTTCTCTCTCTTCCTCTTTTTCTTCCTCTCTCATGGGCTTCTTTAGACTAATTATCTCTCTCTCTCTCTCTCTTTCATTTCCCCACTCACTTGCTGACTCTCAAACTCTTCCTCTTCCTCTCACTTATCTCAGATTTTAATAGTTTCGCTTTTTTTCTCAAACACAATTCATTTAGTCATACATCACTTAGTCATACGTCCCGTTCTCCCTATTCGAGCAATGATTGCGCCTACTCAGTTCTCTTTTTACTTATTTTGAAAGTTTTTCCGCTCAGCCCTTGCAGCATCCGTCGCTGGCTTATGCGATTTATGCCACACCCACACTGACACACCATCACACCCCCCACCCGCACACACACCACACACACACACACACTCACGAAATGAAGAAGACAAATAGTTGTGTGTAATTTGCTTGTATGTCAGAACGAATCGCATATGTCAAATGTCAAATGTCAAATGCTGAAGCTCTTTGCGGATTTGCTCCTCTTTTTTTCTTGTTCTTCTCCTATTTTTATTTTTTTTCTCTTCTGCACGCCTGGCAAAAGTTTTTTTTGCCACCATAAATTACGATTACAATCACAATTTTTGTTCAGTTTTTTTTATGGGTTTGTTGGTTACATTTCCGCTTAGCCAATTGCCATTTGCTATTTCCGTTTCCGCTTTAGCCACTGACTGACAGTTGAGCCGAGTCTAAGCATTTAAGTTCAAGTCAAATATGTGCAAGATTTGCAAAAGATTTCTTGATTAATGATGCGACTCTAAGCTCGCCTCCCTTTGTTCTCTCTTTCCTCTCCTCCAATTGGCACTCGCATCTGGGATTTGCAGCCACTTCAATAATTTAAGCCAAGCGCTGTCAACAAAGCTCGCAAGTTTAGTCGCAATTATTGAGCAATTAGCACATTAATTGGCTTTCATAATCCGGGATCATTATGTCGACTCTAAGCCAATTCAATTGAATTCTCAAATGCTTCGAGAAGAGAGGATATTGCAATACCCTTTCGGAGATAACTTCCAGAGCTGCTTGACTCTAGCTATATCAATGCAGCTACAATCAAGTCAATCAATCTAACTTGATTGAAGGTCTTTGATACTTGCTCTTTAAGCTTCTTTCTTACTAAGCTGAATCTACATACATTGAACTGAGCTTATGCTAGTTACATGTAAAAGTTTTCAACTGCATCAATCCATCAATCAATCAATCAATCATTATATGCAGCTTATGAACTAAAGCGCAGCTTGACCATTTACATTCAAAAAATAAACTTTGCCAGTCATTCAAATAAGCAATCAGCTAGTCAGTCAGTCAATCAGTCAATCATTTATTATACAAATTAACAGTTGCTCAGCATACGCTCAGCTAGGCGCACTCAACAGCAAGCCTCAATTGCAGACTCGCCTGCAGTGCAAGTGAAACATGGCTCAAGTGATTGACTGATTGACTGATTGACTGAATGACTGAATGACTGACTGACTGACTGACTTGACTGTCTGGGCAGTTGGCTGAATTAACACTTGAAGCCTGCTCAACTCTGGCTGCAGACACATCGACGCACGCTCCACTGGCCAAAGAAAATATTGTTGCACAGCCACGCCCCCAGCCGCCGCCCCCTTTTAACTGTTCTGTTTCGGAAAGCTGAAAGTTTGCTCCTTTTTTTTTGCTGTTGCTTTTACTTTGGGTTGTAATCAGTCAAAATGTAGCCACAGCTAATTAAGAAGTGGTCCGAGCTATATATATATATAAATAAATATATAAATATCTGTATATATATATCTCTGTATATCTTTGCTAATTAAATGGACTTGTTGGCTATAATTTATTAATTTTGCAACTGGCAAATCGCATTTGGGTTCGGGTGCGTCAGCTTTTATTTGCGCAAACCGAAACATATTAAAAATTTACGGCTCGTTTACTGCGATTTGTTCAATTAAGTCGATACGTTAGGCTCCCTATTCTCTCCCTCTCTCTCTCTCTCTCTCTCTCTTGCTGCTCTCGTTGTGTTTCTTTCTCTCAGAAGTTGGGTTTTCCAACTTTGAGGTTTTGGAGCTCTGCCACTTTTAATTTTCTTCAAGTTTATTTGCTCGACTCCGCTGTGATTGCTGCTGCTGCTGCTGCTGCTGCGTCCTTTTGCTGCCTTGCCAGCTCCCTCTACCCCTCTCTCTCTCTCTCTCTCTCTCCCTTGCTCTTTCTCTTTTTAATTTTTATTGAATTGGCTGTGCTTAGACTTTGGAGTTGGAAATTAAACGAGCGTGGTTTATGCTTGCTTTTGCTCAAGTGCCACTGATTGTGAGACGGAGTGAAATTTAATCAAGTTTACCCACTCCTTGCCCCTTGTGGCAGCAAAGGGTTGCACGTGCAACAGCAGCAGCAGCAGCAGCAGCAGCTGGCTGCCCCAGAGTGGGGCACAGAAAACAAAGAAAACATGTCTCGAGTGGCTGGCCATTTACAAAACTTTGGCTGCTGCCCCCCAAAATTGTGGCATGAACGCCATTTGCACATGCTTGCAACATTTTTTTATACCTCTATATATATCCAAGGAAAACGTTTTATTGTTATTTCTGATAAGATTCATCAGCTCTTATACTGCAATAGAAATATTTATTGTTATTCTAAATTGGAATTACTAAAATTTCCATAACTAACTTTCTGAGGCATAAATCATTTGACTAATCATTTCTGTCTCTTGAGTCCATTGATAATGAGTGGAGCAGGCAGAAGGAGGTTGGAGCTATCCAGAATTATAAGAGAATTCGATCTTGAATCAATCAGTCAAGCAGTTCAAATATAAGAGTAAATGAGTATAAGAGTATAATAGTATTAGAGTATTAGAGTATAAGAGTATTAGAGTGTTAGAGTGTTAAAGTATTAGAGTATTAAAGTATAAGAATATTTTAGTATTAGATTATAAGAGTATTTGAGTAAGGGAGTAATGAGTATTGGACTATTAGAATATAAGAGTATAAAAGTATTTGATTATTCAAGTTTAAAAGTTATGGAGTATAAGAGTTGAAGAGTGTTAGATCTTTAGAGTATACGATCTTAAGAGCATAAACGTAGAACCTCCTCTTTCCCTCTTACCCATAGATCAAATTAGTTTTAAGTTATCGATAACTTTTTCCATCTCAATGAAATCTATTCAAATCAATATCAAACTTAAGCTATTTGAGCATATCTCTAACTCTTTAAGATATGAAAATACCAAAAATAATAAAACTATTATCTAAAAGTATACACAAATATCGATAAATTATGGTTTCCTACCTTTTCCCCAATTTGAAAGACAAATACTTTTGCCTTAAGACACTTTAGATTAGAGAGTTAAAAAGTTATTTAACTAAGTTTTGAATAATTAGATGAGGCAAGAATCACTCATTGAATCAGTTTGCCTAGTTATAGGGTCAACAGTCTATCGATTGCTTTGAGGTATCTGGCATATTCGGAAATTGGCTGAGACATTGGCGGCGACTCCGCTGTCAAGTTGTATCAATAGAGCTGAGTGACGGCCACGAAATTGCGCGTAACTTGGCATAATATTTGACCAATATGCCAAATTGCGTATACGCCGTGTTGCACAGCACAATCAACACACACACACACAGCACAGACACAGAGACCTGTGTGTGCGTGTGTAGTGAAGTGCACTCGGCTTTACAAAAGCGAACTGACTCCGCAAACCGCAAATATGCAAACAGGAAGCTGACTTCCCATATGCAGTCGACTCGCTGCCCAAGTGAAGCTGTCCACATCAACGTAATAATTGCAATAATACGAATGCCGACACTTGCGGCCAACACAAACAACCAACAACAACAACAGCAACAGCAACAAGCAACAGACGACAAACAACAATAAACCAGGGCAAAGGATGCGAACGTGTTGGCATTTATCTAAAACAAGACACGAATGGCAGTGTGCGTAAGCGATATAAATAACAGCTTGGCAACACTGTTATCAATATCTGAAATGAGAGCTGAGACAGCAGAGTTGAGCACTGAACTATCGATATTTTTGAGTGTTTTATAACATTTAAGGTTTGCAACTTATTTATAAGTGTTGGGCAAATCAGTGTTGTGCAACACTGCTATAGCGCCCTATCGATAAGTCAACTACTCAACTATCGATATGCATTCAATAAAGCTCAAAAGTCTAAGTTATCGCTGGAACTATGAATGTCTCTAAAAACACTCAACAAAGTCACTCAAGCACTCAAAGAAAAGTTATCGATATTTGTTTAGCTGTAAATCCAACAGTCAACTTCAGCCAAACTTCAATTATCGATTACTTTTAGCAATAGCACTTGTGCCTTAAATATCTTAACAAATCATTCTCAAAATCCACATAAGAATCTAATTCGACAGTCCAATTAGACTTCCAATAAGAATCTGAATTGAAAGTCAGCAAAACTCAAGCATGTCACGCACTCATCTCTAGCTGCCAGTGCAGGCGCTGCGACCAAATGTATGCAGCAATGGAGACAACAACAACAAGGACAACAAGGATAGTAACAACAACAACAACAACAATAGGGGCGAGGATAACAAGAGCGAGGACATCATCAAGCTGAACGCTGGCCTCTGCGGCTTAAGGTCGCTCAACCTCAACTTAAGCAAGACATCAGGCAACAGATAATGCTCTTGAGCTGCTGCTGCTGCTGCTGCTCATCATAATGATAAGCATGATAATGATGACTAACATGATGATAATGCTAATGATGATGACGCTGGCGATGACGATGATGCGGACAATGATGCAGCTGCTCGGGCACAAACTTGAAATGAATTTGCATAAACTTTTAGCACGGACAAACAGCAGCAGGCAAACACGAGCCGAACGAGGGTGGCTTTAAGAGTTAGATAAGTTGGTTGAGGTACACTGGATCGAATTGTGATTCTAGAAAATTAGCTTAAGTTGAAGTGAGTTTGAAGGGAAAGGTAAAATATGTAAGGGATTGGCTTAGGGGACGAAGCTGCGGCGCAGCAGCAGATGTGATGCAAATCGGCTAAAATTGTTTTTTTTCTTACTTTTTCTTCTAGAGTTTCTTCTTCACTTCAAATGACATAATCTTGGATGTGCTCAGCTCCATATCAGAGCTAACAACATGTTAGCATGTTCTGTTTGTGCAGACTCTAACCATGAGCTGATAGTGGGCATAGAAGTTGCGCTCTAGTTGGCTCTTGAGGAGCGTAAACATCTATTGAGAAATCAAGCTGAGATTAGAAGCTGCATTTTCCTCTTTGGAAATATGTAGTTCAAGCCCGAACTCAACATTTCTTAGTAGGTAGATAGCTTCGTCTTGACATATACAGCTGTGGTCAGAAAATTAGTAGTGTGATTGAAATGTAAAACATAATATTTCTATTAGCTTAAGTCTGCACAGGTCTCTCTATGGATATGCAGATTAGAACAAAAAGAATTTACAGCAAAAAGCTAAGTTTGATATTCACAAAAACTTTCTAAGATTCTTTAACTCGATATAAAAAATAAGATCTGAATAAAAAGATTCTAATTTCCTATTGTAGAAAACAAAGATCTGCAATTATTCATATCCAATGTTAAACTCTTCTTCTTGCTGCTGCAACTCCTTCGAACTGCCCTCGCCGCCATGCATACTCTACTTTTCGGCACACAAAGCCAAGAAGCTCAAGTTAGCTAGTGCCACGCCCCCTTTGACGCCCTCCATTCGACTCGTTGTCGTAAATTGAAATATGCTTGGCAGACGCACAGGTGAGCAAGCGAGCGAGCGAGCGAGAGAGAGAGAGACCAGGTGAGCTGAGGCAAGGCAAGGGCCAAAAAGCTGGCAACGTTCTGCTTGATTTTTGACAAGGGTTAGAACTAGGATGCCTAGAAACCTTGTCCTGTCTTGTACTTCCCTTGTCTTGCTCTCTTCCACCTCTTCCTCTACATCTAGCTCGACCTCTTCTTCTTCTTCATCTTCATCTTGTTGGCAGGCAAAATGACTTTATTTGCAATATGGAAATATTTTTCATTATGCTGCCAGCCTCTGGGCCAGCTCGTGGAACTCCTCTGCCGCAGCCTGTCAATCGGTGTCACTCAGCAGTCGCTCTCTCTCTCTCTCACACACACACTATCTCTGCCTTTCTCTCTCTAGCTCAGTCTTGACTTGTGTCATATATATATTTGGAACTTGTCTTGACATATTTTATGGCAATATTTTTGATATGCCCTGTTAGACACAACTCTCATGTGTGTGTGTGTGTGTGGATGTGTGTGGGCGTGTGTGTGGATGTGTGTAAATCATCCACTTACATTGCAATTTTGCTAAACAAATCAGTTTTTAAGTCGAAAAAAACACACACTCAACAGCTGAGTTCACACACAAAAAGCATTTAAGACTTCATAAAGTTGCGCAAAAATTCTAAATAAAATAAATAATAAATAATTTAAAGTGCTTAAAAAATAAGAGAATATACATCTTTAACAATTATTTATATACTTTATATAATTATGAATAAACTAAAAATTAAAATAAAATATTTATGCCTAGAAAAAAATTGTAATAAAATAAATAATAAATATTTTCAAGTGTTAAAAAAATCCAAAATTTATTTTTAACAATAATTTATGTACCTAAAACTAAATAAATAGTAAATAGAAATAAATAATATATATTTAAAAGTGCTTAAAAAGTAAATAAAAAATATATTTTAACACTAATTTGTATATCTAAAATTAAATATATATTTAATGTAATTATAAATAAATTATATATTAAAACTAAATAAATACTAAATAGAAATAGAAATAAATAATAAACTAATATTAAATAAATTTATGTCTAGAATTTTTGTTAGTTTTGAATTGTTGTAACTATCAATTATTAAATTGCATTTTATCTTTCTCTAAATTTGTCTATATAACTTCCACTCAAATGCTTGCGCTTGGCACTATCTCTTCCGCTGTACCCTCGACTATTGCATTTTTGCAATCTGCCTCGATTAACTATTTGCTTCATGCAAAGCATAAATACCTCTGGCCATATGTGCCCCGCCCCGCCCCTCCCCTCGCACACACTCGCTCATTGGGGCACATAGAATGCGCACTTGACTCTGTAATGTTTGCTGTGGCTGCTGATGACTCTGCCCGGGCATCCCAAGAGGCAGATGCACCCCACCCCCCGCCCATCAGCCTCAGCCCCCGCATTGACAGATGTGTGTCGAGTGGCTGGCAAAAGAGAGCGAAAGTTGAAGCAGTTGAGCAAACATATTTGCCAGCTGCTCTACGTTTCCCATTGAATGCGCATCTGTCCGCTGGCAATTGATGCCAATTCAGTTGAAGCGACACCTGGCGCCAAAAAAACGAGACACTCTATTCCAAAGTTAATAAGCAGTTATTGAGTGTACGTTACGAGAGCGAGTGAGAGAGTTGTGCAGAAAGAGAGATGAACTTGACTCAGTTTCCATATTACTTATCGGAAATCGAATTTATCGAGATTTATTGAAACAGTCGATTGGTTTAGGGAAGTGTTTATGAATATTTCGCCCTATTATTGACTCTATATTTAGTATTGCTAATCGAAAAGCTATCAATCATCAAGCAAGAAAATAGGCCGCCTATCGATATTTATCGATTTTTGTGACTATTCTCATATAAGCTATAAGTCTTGATATTGTTACTCCAGAATTTTATAGCTATTTACACTATTATTAAACATATTTATCGACTGGTTTTCGATTTTTATCGATTGGTATGATTATATGTTCTATATTATTATAATTGCATTATTTATTCATTATAACATCTTTACTGAATATTTACTAATGATAATCGATAAGCTATAGACTATATGTGTATGTTGGCTAGTGATCGATATTTATCGATTTCTTTGTATATGACTCTCATTCCTTATTCTTTTTATGATTCATTCAAAACTGCTCTTAAGCCATGTCCAATGGGATTTTTCTAAATTGGCATTGGCAATGGAGCAGGTTGGCTAAGTAACTCCCGGCTCCAGAATTCTTGCTGCCAAATTCCCTTTTTTTTTGTTAATAGCCAACCTTTTTTTATATGGCAATTGCGAGGCACGGACAACAATTACGCGCATTATCCTTGCGATTCCAGCTGAAGATGCAAAACGCAAACAGAGATGCGACCAGGCAGCTGAAGAGAGAGAGGGAGAGGGGGAGCGAGGGAGAGAGGGAGAAGGAGACGGGTACAGGTCCAGCGATAACACGGCATTTGCTTAAACAAGCATAAATGCAAAATGCTATAAAAAAAGGGGGTAGAGGAAGAGAAGAAGGAGGAGCAGAAGAGAGGAGAAGCTAAAAGAATCGCTGCCATTTTAATTTGGCTAAGTAGCGCCAGTGACAGTGACACGCAGAGAAAGAGAGAGAGAGAGAGTGAGAGAGAGAGAGAGAGAGAGAGAGAGAAGAGAGAGGGAGAGACTGAGAAGCAAGGCAACTGCTGAATAGCTTTGCTGGACAAAAATAAGTAAAGAGCAAAGAAATGAAAAAAACGAAACGCTAATTTAATTTTAACTTTGCTGGGCAGCTGAACTACCCCCAACACCTAACCTAGCAGCCTACCTACCCCTCCCCCCCCTCTCACTCACTCTCTGCCTCCCTCTTGCTTCGCCTAAACAGTTGTCGCATTCTCCTTTTGATTCCGTTGTCAGCGTCTTTTGGCGCTTTATGCTTGTGGCACACTTTCCGCATCGCATTAGCCAACTCTCCCCCTCCCCCCCCTTTGCAACCCCCAACCCTGTTCCTTGGCAAGGCGAAAGAGTAAAAGTAAAATATTTGCTCGGCCATTGCAAGTGAGCAGCGCTGATTGCGGCACTAAAATGAAACGAGTTCCTTTTGCGACGATAAGATTTTCAGCTCAGGCTGCAGCTACACACACAGTCTTCAATCCCCTATCCCTCCCCTCCCCCTCCTCTTCCTACCCTTCATCCCTTTGCTTCACGCTTTGACCCGCCCGCGATTTAATCACACTGAAGTTTTTGGCCATTTGCCGCTGGCCATTTTATTCTTTCCTTTTTATACACTGCACATTAACAATGGCCCAAAAAAAAAGGGTATAACAAAGTTGTCCGCGTGTGAGTGGGGCGTATTTGCCATGGGGTATATATTGTAGATGCCTGATCAATCACTATATATACTCATGATCTGTCTACACGCTCTAGCAGAGGCAAATGTGAGTTTTCACCTAATCAAATTGCCTCAACAACTGCTGCTCAGCTGCATATTTAACTATCAGCAATTATAGCCCTTCTATGCGCTTCTCATAAATTCAAGTAGGTCTCTCCAACTGCTTTCAATTGTGCTGTGTGACTGTGTGTGATTCTGGCTGTGAGTGTGTTTCGGCTGTGCCTTTAACTGTTGATTGTGAGTATTACTGACATATATTCTCTCTCTCTCTCGCTCCCTTGTTCTCTTCTCTCTGTCTCTGTATGTTGCTTTTGACTCTCCCTCTCCCTCTCCCTCTCTCTCTCTACTCAGATGGGCTCTTTTTCTCTTAGTCTCTCTGTCTCTTTGTCTCTCAAACTCTCTCTCTCGTACTTCACTCGCATCACTCTCTCTCTCAGCTTCTCTCCCTCTACATTACTTTTTGCTCTTTTTCTCTCTCTCTTCCACGATCTCACGATCTCTCTCTCTCTCTCTCGATCTCTCTCTCTCTCTCTTTCTGTTTCTCTCTCTCTTTTCCCTCTCTTTGTCTTTTCTTTCTCTCTCTCTCTCTCTCTTCCTCTCTCTCTCTCTCTTTTCTCTCTCTTTCTCTGTCTCTCTTTTCTCTCTCTCTCTCTCTCTCTATTCATATGGGCTCTTTCTCTCTTAGTCTCTCTATCTCTCTGTCTCTTTGTCTCTCTCTCTCTCTCTCTCTCTCTCTCTCTCACTCTCTCTCTCTCTCTCTCTCTCTCTCTCACTCTCTCTCTCGTACTTCACTCGCATCACTCTCTCTTTCAGTTTCTCTCCCTCTACATTACTTTTTCGCTCTCTTTCTCTCTCTCTATCCCTTTCTCTCTCTCTCTCTCTGTCTTTCTCTCTCTCTCTCTTATTATTTTTCTCATTCTCCTTCTTTATCTCCCCCCTCTCTCTTTTGCTCTATATCCAATATTATTATTGCTTGTTAAAAAGTTAAAAATATTCTCTCTCTCTTCATTCCAGATGAACCCTTAGTCGCATATACCCGCTTCGCTTTCGCCTCACATTCGCCTCACATTCCAAATGGAGGTAAGTCTATCTTATGGGCAAACTTTGTAAGTAGCTTTAAGGCAGTTGGCACCTACGCCCCCAGTTAGCCTTCGCCTGACAATCGAAAGCAATTTGCCACACCCCTTACCCCCCACGCCCAACCCCCGCCCCGCCCCGCTCGGCGCCCGCCCAATTCAAAGAGGCAGCAAACGCAGGCAACCCTCAGCGCAACGTCGATGACCAAATTCGTATTCACAAAGCATCCGATAAGCATAACAGTTGTCGTCAAGTGAGCCGCCGGCAAACACCTTTGCCCAGGAGCTTGGAGCTGATTCTCGAATTTGGCGACGGAGGCAAAGATGGAGACGACGTCGCAGCTGGAGCTGGAGTTGGAGTTGCGGAGGTGGATAGGGCAGGGGCAGCAACAAATCGTTGCCAGCTGCCAGCGACAATAAAACGTTTTACAATGTAACTAAGGCGACGACATGCCACTCCCCCTTTATCGCCCCTGCCCTCCTGCCGCACTGCTGGCTTGAGGTCTGCGTTGCGTCTGGATATTGAATGCCGCCTCTCACATGTGGCAATAATGTGCGAATCGCTTGCTCCCCACGTGCAACAAAGTTAATAATTGTTTATTGCCGCAACGACAGCTGCGAAATCGGAAGTAAAGTCCCAAAAAAAACAAGAGTTTACATAATATATATTATATTTTATTAATTTTTCTATTTTTTTATATATTTTTATATTTTCAAAACGCCTACCTAATATTTATTTTATTTTTATTATTTTTGTATTTTATTTATATATATTTTTTACTTTATTTTAAATAATTTAAGCTAAAACAAAAGCTTTTTACATAAAATTAATAAAAAAAAATAAAATAATAATAAAATTAATATTTAAAACAAATTTCTAGCAGATAAAAAGCTCATCCAAAACCAGGACAAAACATATAGCTAAAAAATCAGCTAAAAACATAGCTAAATCCGACAGCACAGCTTGAAAAGCCAACAACAGCTGGCCAAAGCTATAGCTGCAAAGCTCTCAACACATCGATAGTAGCGATAGTTTTAGAACATGCCAAATTGAGTAAAGCATCGATACTTGATGCGCACAAAACAAATTGCGCGCTTAATTTGAAATTTCAGTAGGAATTCTACAAAAATAAAACCAAATATTGTTACACACATATACAATTGAATTTATTTCATTTTTTATATATTTTTTGTTTTCTTTTCTTTTTATCTGTATGGAAGCTTGTTTTCTTAACTTTGTCTTGCTTTCACATATAAATTTGTTTGTTCAGCTGCAAATTCATGCATTTGGATGTGCATTTCTCATGTCCCTGGCCAGGTCAACGTTAACAATCGAAACAAATGTGCGCCGGCTTTAGTTATTCATTTTTTTTGTTGTTTTGTGTGGTTTCTTTTATTACTATAAATATACAAAATATACATATATATGTATATGTACATATATATATACGCGTGTGATGGTTAATTCTGTTTCCTTGTTTTGTTTTCCTCTTTTTAGTAAAAACAAAAATTGTTTGAAAGTAAAGTGCTTAAGCTACAAAGTTGATTTGGAGTTTGGATTTCTCCTCTTCGCTCTGTTTCTGTTTCTTTTTCAAAACGAAATATAAACATACAAAAATTCCAGCAAAAACATTTTACCGGGAGTTATAGGAGTACAAAGATCAATATATATATATATATATATAATCGGCTTTTAAAATTGTGGAAGAAGAACAATATATAAATGTATATAATATCGAATTGATTTATAAAATTTAATTCATCTTAAAACTAGCTTGAACTACGCGTGTTTTCATTTCTTCTTTATTTTTATTGTTTTTTTTTTATTTTTGTATATTTTTTTTTTACTTTTTCAAATAGATTTTCAGTCTAAAGTTTGAGTTTTGGTTGAGTTCTTTCGTGTGTGATATTTTGCTATTCTTGTTTCTCAGAGGATTTGCTTGTTGCTTGTTGTTGGTGCCATTCGTTCAGTTGATTGCAAATTAGCCGGACTTTACATAGACTATATGGTAAACATGTAAACAAATTGTACATACTGGAAGAATTCTTACAATACATAATACACAATACACAATACACAATACACATACATATACATACATGGAAACATACACAAACAGACGTACATATATAGAGTTAACAACGAATTTGATTTTCATGCACACAACGAGATATATAAGATGCTGATCTGACAAAAAATCTCTTCGACTTAACAAAAACTATATATAGATATATATATTTGAAATAATTTGTTGCTATCGGTCGGATCATAATAGATATATATATATATATATAAATATATATATGTATGTACAAAATGGATTTGATTTACTTTTATTTAAATTGTTTTTAACTATTATTTTGGCTATTTTTTGCCATTTTTTGTGTTTAGAATATAGATTGTTAAAATATCTATATTTTTAAAATCAAAATTAGAAACCTAATATATTTTTTTTAATTTTTTAATGTTTCAAATTTGTTTAAAAAATATTTAAATTATAATTTTGCAACTTTTTCGATATATTGAAATGTTTTAAGAATAAATATAAATCAAATAAAAATTAAATAAAATCAAAAATATATTTCTTTGTTTTCTAGCTAACAAAAAAATATTTTTGATTTTGTTCAATATTTTCAAATTCAATTTTTCAATTTTTGTGTTTAAAAAATTCCTAATTCAATTTTGATTTTTTTTAATATTTAAAATATTTTTTTTTTTAGTTTTTCCATGTTAAAAAGAACAAGTTGAAATTTATTTCTATTTGCAAAATTTTTAAACACAAATAAAATTGAAAAATCAAATTTATGCTTTCTAGATTTGTTCCGTTTGCAGTTGTGTGTGTGTGTGGGTGTGGGTGTGTTTGTGTGTGTGTGTTTGTATCTTTGTGTGCGTGTGTGTTTGCTTCTTCTTCGCCTAAGCTCTTTGTGCTCGCCCCTGTGCTGTTCAACCCAGTTGTAAGTTCCCATCATTCCATTTTCCCAGCCGTTTGTACAGTTTCTCAATAATTCCAATTGTTGCAGCTGCCTTTTGTGGTTGTTGTTGTTGTGGTTGTGGTTGTGGTTGTTGTTGATCTTAACGCTTAGTTCTACTATTTGGCATGGCCATTGCTGAGCACCGCTGGCAAAACATTCGCCTGCTGCACCACAGCATTGATGACATCGATTTCCTTTTTGAGGAAAACACCGCCGACGCTGCTGCTGTTGTTGTCCTCCTGATCCGATTGGGCATTGGATGAGTTCGAGTTGTTTGGATTGTTGTCATGGGATATGTTGCGCTTGCGCAGACCGGCGGCAGCAGCATCCACCAGGTTGGCGGCGCTGCTGGTCACCTGGCCGGCGGCCAGTTTTAGCTTGGGAAACTCGATGTCGCGCATCAAATCGTTTTTGAACTCAACGATGCCGCTAACGGTCTCGGTGACAGTCTTATCAATAAATTCCTCAATATTCTTGGTCTCCGCCTCGATCTTCTCCTTCAGCTTGCTCGACAATTGGTCCATTTCGCATTGGTCATGCGGCACACTAACCGCGTCGCGGGCGCACGTCAGATTCGGAGTTAATGGCGGCGGCTGCACCTGTTGCGATTGCACCTGCTGCTGCTGCTGCTGTTGATGTTGTTGCTGCTGTGGGCGTGGTTGGAGTATTAGAGGCTGGCTATTTGGTTGTTGTTGTTGTTCGTGGTGGTGGTGTTGCTGTGGCATTTTGTCATTACACTTAGCATGCTTATCGAACTGCAGCTGCTCCTCGTCAGCAACATCCTGCTTAGCTTTGAGATCATTCTGGGCCGCCAGCAGCGGCTGACCAGCAGCAACAGCCATCGGCTCGCTCTTGCCACTGTCAGCCGTCACTTCCGTTCCACTGGAGCGCTGGGCACGCCCTTCGCCGCGTATGAAGCGTGGTAAAATAAATATGGTCACTAGTGAAATAAGATGAAGGCACAAATAAAATCTCAGGTACAATTTGAAGCTGCCCTGTAGGAGTCAAGAGAGAGAGGAGAGTGATTAATAATAGTCTGCATGGTGGGCATATTCGTTCACAATGGACATACCATAAATTCAAGCATAACAAATGGGAATGTGGTATAGCCCATCACGATGCGCGTTGTGATGCAGGTGAGAATGTCGTAGAACATGCGCGTGAACTGAGTGCTCTGGAATCGATAGCGGAGCATGCGGCGTGCTGTGCGGCCCGCCGTTACCATCAGAGCGCCCGTGGCAAAGGTCAGGTAGTAGCCCGGATAGAAGCCATGCCACACAGCGCTCAGGGCGAATGTCAACAGAGTGCCGTACTTCTTGGGCACGCGCTCGTAGACGAGGGTGCGCAGCCAGCGATTCGTGCCGCAATTCCAGTTGTTGATCGCATCGCGCATATTGGAAGCGAACTGCAAAGCGAGAGAGTTAATAGAGAGTTCATCTACGCTCCACTACGACTAACTCACCTCGAAGGAGAGCACATTGATATTGGATATGAGATCCCATTTGGCATTGCCATCCTTGTCGTAGCCGGTGAAGCCCAGACCCGAATTGTTGCATATGGCATCGGCGAGCAGCCAGGCGTGATAATACTTAAAGCGTATGCAGGTGGTTGCCATCATGGCATACCACATTTTGTAGGGTATACTGTGGCCATCGATAAAGCCATCCTCCTTCATATTCTTCACTGGATATATTTTCACAAACTTCATAAATATGAAGGCACACACTAAGCTGCCCAGCACTTTGCGTATGACTGTTTTCGTTGGCGACGGTTCGACCACCAATTCGGATCTGCCATTGTCCAGCGTGGCCTGTAAACAAAGAAGGGGCATACATTAGAGCTGAGCATGAGAAATGATAAGACAGACGAGAGGGAGACTGAACACATTCTGAAACAGAGGGTGTCCCTAGGGACACGATATCGAATGTAAAGTATCAATCATGTACTCATGAGTAGTATCAAAAGAATCGAGTATAAAATATAGGTATCAATAACGAACATACTCGATACCAAAAAGTATCAATACTTTTTTCGTGTCCCTAGATGTACGGGAGAGGAGCTCAAACCAGGCCAATCCAAGTTCGAGAAGGTGTATAAGATAAGTCGCGGGCAAGCTAGACTGAGAGAGCCCCCGGGCAACCCATAATCTACCTGTGTGGTTCGAGGAGTAATCCATCTGCTGAGCTTTATTTTGCCACTAAGGTTTCTCCGAAACATCCGTCTTCACCCTTAAGTACAAGGAAAAAGGAACCCCAAACCAGCCCATCTCCAAGCTTCTACATAGTCTAACGCATCTTGAGCTTTCTATCTTCTATTAGGCATATGCATATCATTTTACTAGGCAACATGGAGAGTACACTAAACTATTATTACATTATTACCTACTACATTACGTTTCGTGGTGCTTTCATATTCCATCTACCCCCAATTCACAGAGACTCATGCAGTCAATTGACCAACCCAATCAACTCTCTCTCCCTCTTCCTCTCCCTCTCTCTCTCTCTCTCTCTGTGTGTCTGCCTGTCTGCACTTACATTGCTCGTCGGACGCTTCAACAGATTGTAGCCCTCGACAAATTCAATGTAGTCCTTGTAGAAGACCAAGGGGCCGGCCATCAGGCTCTGAAAGTGCCACACGTACGAGAAGTATTCCAATGCTGAAGGCATCTTTCTAATCGCATGATATTGCTGAGCCTTTGTCATGTCCTGGACAATGGAAAAGAGCAAAAAAACCATTAGAAGCGAACAGAAATTGAATTGACACTGACACAATGCCACTCACCTCATCTTTGCGGACAAACCCGTCGTGTATGCTAAAGGCCAGGCTGGTGACCTTCTGGGTGATGATCATCAATGGTCCAGTTATGTCCAATGCGTACGAGCCATAATCGTAGATCTGGCGCATTAGATGCACGCACAGCAAATAGCCCATGGCAACCAGCAAGACGCTCCTGCAAAGGGCATCAAATCAGGTTTAATTTCAATATTGGAATTTGAGTTGTGCATTGAACTTACCTTTGTACAATGCGCGGATCCTGTGTGCGTATGACTATAAAGCAGATGGCCGGCAGGCCGGCAATGTGTATTGCTTGTTGGCCAAAGCAGAAGTAGCCAAAGGCCAGGCCAAGCGATAGGGCAAAGGCATGGCGCACCTCATAGGAGACCTTCGATGGATGCAGCCACGAGCGAAAGAGCGAGGCCAGGAAGAGCGCCGATATTTGGCAGATTAGAAAGTTAACCTAGAGATAAGAGTGAAAGATAAAGAGAGAGAGATAAAGAGTTAAAGAGATTGATTTTAGTGCAGTTTGATATATTTAGAAATATAGAACAAAGTGTGAATTGCAACTAATTGATTGATTGATTAACCAAATAACAATTAATATTAGGTCTACAAATCAAATATATATTTTATATTGACTGATGATCAATTCTCAAGCAAAAGTGTAGAAGCTAGCAAACTTTTCTTCGAACAAAGTCGATTCGTAATCGAATATCTTACAAGTTGTATTACTATACTAGCGATACCTATACTATATATACTTACAGAGCGCCCTAACTTGTTTTGTTGTGTAATTTGCTCGTATTTATACTAAGCGTTTACAACTGTGCCTACAGCGCTCATAGAAATTTGCACATATATCAGATATATTGTATATATATAATATACGTTTGAGAACTGCGGTTGACGCGCTTTGCCCTTGATCACGATCATAGAGACTTAGAATCACGCGTTCCGATCAACCCGTACAGCTAGACGGCAAAGGCCTTGGCCATCATTTGACTTTGCTATGCAAAAGCAAATGCATTCAATCGTAATTTCTGTATATATAAATATATATATATATATATATATATATATATATATATATATATTATAAGTGATATATTTGTACAGTTACAATTGCGAATTTCTTTCTCGAATTTCTTGGCAATTGAAATAGATTCTCAATATATGTCAGATAATTGAGCTAATTTATGAACTCGACGAATACTAGAAATGCAATCGAACGATTCCCATCAAGTTTTCCATTTCTAATATTTACAACGAGTATAAAGAAAAGTTGAGCTAGAAAAATGCAAGATAAATTCTATTTGTTTGGGCCTTGAGTGATCGATAGGCTAGTGTTATCGCTCAGTGCATTTCGATAACATTTCGTGTGACAACATTAGAGAGCTGATAAGGATACAAAACAGGCCCCGACAAATCAGCCCATTAACAAAAACAAGTAAGAAAACTCTAGTCGGTGGTGCCCGACTAGGAGATCCCCTAAGCCCCGTCCGATCTGCACTTGTAAATGTTATTTTTTTATTTTTTTGGCTGGTATTTAAAATATAACCAAAATCGAAATTGAATAAAATATAAATCAATCTAAATACAAAATTTGGAGACTCTAGCTCGAAAGACGTACGAGATATAATTTAATAACTTGATTTTGATAACAATAAATTGATTTCGATAACAATAAAACGGGACAAGTTATCGATTTTTTAAAACAAACTCGATATGCGCGTGTTATACAGGGACCTAAAAAATACAAAAATTTCAAGTCTCTAGCTCTTATATGTTCTGAAATCGACGCGTTCATACATACGGACAGGCGGACAGACACACGGACATGGCTATATCGACTCAGCTCGTCTCCCTGATCAGTTTAACAAAACCATTATACCCTGATTTCCCATTTTCAATGGGTTCAGGGTATAAAAAATAATGTGAGCAGTTAAAGATAATTCATTGTCAAGGCATTTTCTGATAATAGATAAACCCCCACCAGCCCCAACTAGTCTTGAGGCGGATGTTCCAAATGTTATCAGCCAGCGGCTGGCTGCGTGCGTTATCTGTTTGCTATTACAGTCTCGACACATTTGGAAATCAGTGCGAATAATAAAAGTATGTTAATGTGCGGCTCACTGATACGAAAGCCTTATCAATCACAGAGAGCATTTCAAGCATTATCAGCAAGAAAACAAAGAAGTCAAGAAATATATATATTTTTATATATACTTATATTATATAAGGAAAACAAATAACTCGCCAAAGCTGTGTCAACGAACGGAAAATAGATGAAGGTTTTATTATTTTTAGAATTTAACCTTTGAGTCAGTGCACTTGAGTCGTTCAGCCTGAGTTGGATTCAAAAAGTAGTTCGTAGCTAGTTCTTATTAATTAAACATTCAAGTGAGTTATTCAATCGATTATATTGTCAAGCATAGTTTGATGAGTTAGAGAACGACTAAACAAGTGCTGAATATGAATCGTTCTTGAGTGAATCTTGAATCGTGAATCGTTCCTGAACAGCCCAATTGAACTAGCAATCAAGACAAGCGAAGATTCCGACTCATCTGATCCACTTAAGATAAAATTACGTACTTTTGTCACTTTTTTGAACTAGCGAATGGATTCTTTAGGATATGAATAAGCAGCGATTTATTTGAATTGGTTTACAGTTTTGGTTAGGCGTGTTGTAATACTTAATTAGGGACTTGATTTTATTGGATCAATTACGCTTGGCGGGGCAGTTCTTGACTTGATTGCGACGACGGCATTTGCCAGCCTGGATATCGAACCAGTTGCCCGACTTGCAGCGACGAACCACTCGCTTACCTCCGCGACACTGATAGAATCGGCGGCAGTGGTTCGCATCCTGGAGGAAGACTCCATCCGCTCTCTGCTGACAATCGTTGCTGGAGGTGCTCAGCAGATTAAGCAAAGCATTTTTGACCCCTGTCGCAGCTTTTTTAGCGCCTGTCAAAGGATTTTTAGCTCCTGACAAAGGACTCTTAGCTTCGGACAACACATTCTGCTTGCGAGGTTTGGTAGTTGTGGCTGGTGGACAAGGAGTTGTTGGCTCACAAGGAGTTGTTGTCTCACATGGAGGAGTTGGTGTCTGGCAAGGAGTTGTTGTCTCACATGGAGGAGTTGTTGTCAGACAAGGAGTTGTTGTCTCACATGGAGGAGTTGTTGTCTGGCAAGGAGTTGTTGTCTCACATGGAGGAGTTGGTGTCTGGCAAGGAGTTGTTGTCTCACATGGAGGAGTTGTTGTCAGGCAAGGAGTTGTTGTCTCACATGGAGGAGTTGTTGTCTGGCAAGGAGTTGTTGTCTCGCATGGAGGGGTTGTTGTCCGGCAAGGAGTTGTTGTCTCGCATGGAGGGGTTGTTGTCCGGCAAGGAGTTGTTGTTGTCACACATGGAGGAGTTGTTGTCACACATGGAGGGGTTGTTGTCTCACATGGGGGAGTTGTCTGGCAAGGAGTTGTTGTCTCACATGGAGGAGTTGTTGTCACACATGGAGGGGTTGTTGTCCGACAAGGAGTTGTTGTCTCACATGGGGGAGTTGTCTGGCAAGGAGTTGTTGTCTCACATGGAGGGGTTGTTGTCGTACATGGAGGAGTTGTTGTCCGGCAAGGAGTTGTTGTCTCACATGGAGGGGTTGTTGTCCGGCAAGGAGTTGTTGTCTCACATGGAGGAGTTGTTGTCTCACATGGGGGAGTTGTTGTCCGGCAAGGAGTTGTTGTCTCACATGGAGGGGTTGTTGTCTCACATGGAGGAGTTGTTGTCACACATGGGGGAGTTGTCTGGCAAGGAGTTGTTGTCTCACATGGAGGGGTTGTTGTCCGGCAAGGAGTTGTTGTCTCACATGGAGGG
The DNA here is from genome assembly GCA_035045365.1 of Drosophila leonis. Lineage (NCBI taxonomy): Eukaryota > Metazoa > Arthropoda > Insecta > Diptera > Drosophilidae > Drosophila > Drosophila leonis. The sequence goes on along the minus strand of JAWNPC010000485.1, from coordinate 376,064 downwards.
GTTGTTGTCTCACATGGAGGAGTTGTTGTCACACATGGGGGAGTTGTCTGGCAAGGAGTTGTTGTCCGGCAAGGAGTTGTTGTCTCACATGGAGGGGTTGTTGTCCGGCAAGGAGTTGTTGTCACACATGGAGGAGTTGTTGTCTCACATGGAGGAGTTGTTGTCTCACATGGGGGAGTTGTTGTCCGGCAAGGAGTTGTTGTCTCACATGGAGGAGTTGTTGTCACACATGGAGGAGTTGTTGTCTCACATGGGGGAGTTGTCTGGCAAGGGGGAGTCGTTTTCTGGCAAGAGCAAGTTGTTGTCACACATGGAGGGGTTGTTGTCTCACATGGAGGGGTTGTTGATCGGCAAGGAGTTGTTGTTTCACATGGAGGGGTTGTTGTCTCACATGGAGGAGTTGTTGTCCGGCAAGGAGTTGTTGTCTCACATGGAGGGGTTGTTGTCCGGCAAGGAGTTGTTGTCTCACATGGAGGAGTTGTTGTCTCACATGGGGGAGTTGTTGTCCGGCAAGGAGTTGTTGTCTCACATGGAGGGGTTGTTGTCCGGCAAGGAGTTGTTGTCTCACATGGAGGGGTTGTTGTCACACATGGAGGAGTTGTTGTCTCACATGGGGGAGTTGTCTGGCAAGGAGTTGTTGTCTCACATGGGGGAGTTGTCGTCACACATGGAGGAGTTGTTGTCTCACATGGAGGGGTTGTTGTCTCACATGGAGGAGTTGTTGTCCGGCAAGGAGTTGTTGTCTCACATGGAGGGGTTGTTGTCTGGCAAGGAGTTGTTGTCTCACATGGGGGAGTTGTGCAAGGAGTTGTTGTCTCACATGGAGGGGTTGTTGTCTCACATGGAGGGGTTGTTGTCTGGCAAGGAGTTGTTGTCTCACATGGGGGAGTTGTGCAAGGAGTTGTTGTCTCACATGGAGGGGTTGTTGTCTGACATGGAGGAGTTGTTGTCCGGCAAGGAGTTGTTGTCTCACATGGAGGGGTTGTTGTCCGGCAAGGAGTTGTTGTCTCACATGGAGGGGTTGTTGTCACACATGGAGGAGTTGTTGTCTCACATGGGGGAGTTGTCTGGCAAGGAGTTGTTGTCTCACATGGGGGAGTTGTCGTCACACATGGAGGAGTTGTTGTCTCACATGGAGGGGTTGTTTTCTCACATGGAGGAGTTGTTGTCCGGCAAGGAGTTGTTGTCTCACATGGAGGAGTTGTTGTCCGGCAAGGAGTTGTTGTCTCACATGGGGGAGTTGTCTGGCATGGAGTTGTTGTCTCACATGGAGGGGTTGTTGTCTCACATGGAGGAGTTGTTGTCCGGCAAGGAGTTGTTGTCTCACATGGAGGAGTTGTTGTCCGGCAAGGAGTTGTTGTCTCACATGGAGGAGTTGTTGTCTCACATGGGGGAGTTGTTGTCCGGCAAGGAGTTGTTGTCTCACATGGAGGGGTTGTTGTCACACATGGAGGAGTTGTTGTCTCACATGGGGGAGTTGTCTGGCAAGGAGTTGTTGTCTCACATGGAGGGGTTGTTGTCTTGCAAGGAGTTGTTGTCTCACATGGAGGAGTTGTCGTCGAGCAAGGAGGAGTTGTTGTCTCACATGGGGGAGTTGTTGTCCGGCAAGGAGTTGTTGTCTCACATGGAGGGGTTGTTGTCTGGCAAGGAGTTGTTGTCTCACATGGAGGAGTTGTCGTCGAGCAAGGAGGAGTTGTTGTCTCACATGGGGGAGTTGTTGTCCGGCAAGGAGTTGTTGTCTCACATGGGGGAGTTGTTGTCCGGCAAGGAGTTGTTGTCTCACATGGAGGAGTTGTCGTCGAGCAAGGAGGAGTTGTTGTCTCACATGGGGGAGTTGTCTGGCAAGGAGTTGTTGTCTCACATGGGGGAGTTGTTGTCTCACATGGAGGAGTTGTTGTCTGGCAAGGAGTGGTTGTCTCACATGGGGGAGTTGTGGTTGAGCACGGTTGATCTGAGTCAGGTGCACCGGCGCCTGCGCCTAGATGAATGCGAAGTGCCAAGCCTCTAAAATTGATGCAGTTGACCAAACCGGAGGCTTTGCAGGACTTGCTATCCTCGTCGAACGACTGCGCCAGGCTACAGCTGTGATGCACGGGTCGACCGTGGGTGCAGACGTAATAGCCGGCACATCTGGTGGGATCAGCTAGGTGAGAGCCATCTGCAAGGCTGTTGCAGCTGGGTCGCAACTGCTTCTTATTAGCAAGCGTGGGCTGGACGGCGACTGCGGCAACAGTCGCAAGACCCACAAGGAGAACATTCACTGCAAAAGGACAGGCGGAAGGCCATTATGCGGATGCCTCTTTGTTTTGTGATTCACTTACAAAATTTCATCGAAGGAGTCTCTCGCTTTAGCTCGAAAGGATAACTAACTGAAGTGGGTTACTTTACCGCTTTCGACTCCTAATGGATGCAGCAGAAAGGCCAGAGCTGGCTTTTATACCTCCACCAGAACAGTGGTTGCCAACTCAAGTGCCTTAACCATACAATTTGGCTAATTGGCAGCATTCCATTTGCTGTGCAGACAATGTTTACCATATTGACAATATAAACATTAATATGTAGATAATGAGAACCACAAATTGTATAACATTTGCATGTAGCTCTCTAAGCACAGCTGCACTTTGCTGCTCTTTGTACTCATTGAAAGTTTCAAGAATGGGTATATTACAGGCGGCATCCTTAACTTATGTATATATAGACATATATATCATAGACTTAAGAATAGGTTTAGACTTTAGACTTAGAATTTACTAATTCAAATTGATGAAGATTGCAGAGGTATCAATATTTAGTATATAGTATATATTGGATGTTATGGATGTTACGAGAATGCTACGATGTTGTCTTGAATTTATGATTAGATCCACTAAATTGAGGATTTATTTCTGAGTTATTGGAAATAGAATTCGGTAGAGAAGGTCTCTCCCCTCTAGTTTGCGTACTTTCGAACTTTTGCACCAGTAAATAGCAGTTATCTAAGACAGATAAATGTCAAGTGCCATGAAGTACTTCTACTTCTATCTATACTTCTGTTTATTTTTATACTCTGAACCCATTGAAAATGGGAAATCAGGGTATAATGGTTTTGTTAAACTGTCAAATGTATGTAACAGGCAGAAGGGGGCGTGGCAGACCAAATAAAGAATATATATTCTTGATCAGGGAGACGAGCTGAGTCGATTTAGCCCTGTCCGTCTGGCTGTCCGTCTGTCCGACTGTCCGTCTGTCCGTATGTATGAACGCGTCGATCTCAGAACTTATAAAAGCTAGAGTCTTGAGAGTCTTTTTTTTGTAGGTCCCTGTATAGCACGCGCATATCGAGTTTGTTTTAAAAAATCGATAACTTGTCCCGTTTTATTGTTATCAATTAAAACCCTTATCGAAATCAAGGTTTTAAATTATATCTCATACATCTTTCGAGCCAGAGTCTCCAAATTTTGTATTTAGATTAACTTATATTTTATTTAATTTCGATTTTTGTTATATTTTGGATACAAAAAAAAACAAATTTTTTTTTATAATATTCAGTTTTACAAGCTTAAATTTTTTCTGCGGTAATAAATACATAACTAAGTATATTTAAGAACGCAGATCCGACGGAGTTCAGGGGATCTCCTAGTTTGGCACTACCGACTAGAGTTTTCTTACTTGTTATCTCTGGAGTGCAAAATTTCTGCTGTTAAGATTTACATGTTTCAGCAGAGAAACCATTTAAAATATATGTACTTGATTACATAATATACTATATATTTTAGAATATCATTATTGCGACAAAAGACACGGATTCGTAAATGCGCCTTGGATCAAAGACAAAGACGATCGTGGCGTGGCCTGATGTAGTCCGCATTTGTGCGTCATAAAGATAAGTTCTAGGTGCGATTATCGCGCGTTCCCCTTATATACTTATATACGAGTATGTGTTTATATGTAAGTTTGCTATACTATCGTATGCCTTCTTTTTTTGGTTTACTTTTTTCTACGTACTTTTCTATCAAACAAAGCAAAACAAAGCATAGCCCAAGTAAATTATCGGAATTCATGGAATGCAAGTTGAGAAACACATCAACTAGAGAGCACAACTAATATAGCTAACATAACATTATCCAAATCAATAGCGAAATCCATATTTCTATGCATATTCAATAGTCAAACAAACTTTGAGGCAAAAGTGCCCGCTTGAAAGACAAGTACGCGGAAGGAAGTTGTCTGTCAGACGGCTGAGCCAAGCCAAGGTCTTTGTTTTAATGCACCCAAGGTAAGCAGAGAAAGAGAGAGAGAGAGAGAGAGAGAGAGATACAAAGAGGAAAACGTGCGCTTACATCACAAAATGAAGCGCTCTCATTTCTTTGCGTGTGTGATTAGGGCCAAAAAAAAAACAGGTCTCAAAACATCAGAGCTCAAGGTGAGATGATTAAATTGAGCATGTCAGCCAACAGCGCGTGGGCAACAGTATCTGGTAATATATATCGGATAATTACAACTATTAGCTATATATAATATATATAGCTGTCGTCCGATTGATGAGCTGATGTTTAATCATCCACAAACTCTAAACCGTAAAACCTAAAAAATAAATAAAAATTAATTTGTAAGAAGTAAGGGAACAGTTATTTTAGAACCCTTCTTTACGATTCTCATAATTTCAATTACGCGTTGCTGTCTATCTCTCTGTAGCTGTCTCTCTATATATCTCTATTCCTTTCAATCTATATATATATATCTCAATCTACATCTCTCTCACGTTCTCTCTCTCAATCTCTATGTCTTTGTCTATCTCTCTCCCTCTATCTCTCTCTCACGCCTCTCTTCCAAGAAAATTTCTTTCTTTCGCAAAAGTATTTCTGTTATTTGTCTACCTATTCCTAACTATTCAATATATCAATCTATCTCGTCCTCAGCCTCTCCATTTATGTCTCTCTCTGTCTTATACAGTCCACGATTTTTTATATAAGTCTATTACACTCACACACAGTTTATCTGGCATGAAATCGTATTGCATTCCGTTCTTTTTCCCGCCGGAAAAGTTGCCTCACCCACGCAGCTTGCGTGCATTGTCCGTGCAAAGGTCATCTATATGTATGTATGTCTATCTAGTATAAGGTCAAGCTAATAAGCCTTGTTCCATAACAATGCAAAGGATTGTGTTGGGCGTTGGAGTTGAGCAACTGAAACTGTGATAGTCACTTAAAAATATCCGTACACAGCTTGTCACTGACGGAGTAACGGGTATTGTAACAGTAACTGTGACTGTGATTTCTAATTTCTAGTTGGACTTTGTTTGAAAAAAAATATACTTTAGAAGGGCCAGTGACAGTTACTTAGCTCTTTTTACTTTTCCCCTCTATTTACTTTCATCTTATCTTCTCTTTAAATCTCATCTCCCACTTCCCCCCTTGAATGTCTTTCTGTCATAGAACCTTAGCGACATTCATCGTGACATTCATCGTGAGATTATTCAACGTGACTATCGCTCATCTCTTTCTTTTAGCTTCTCTCACATTCTTCTTCTAGTTTTCACTTTCTTTGCCTTTGTTCGTGCCATCTGCATTGAAAATCAAAAGCTCGTTCGAGCCGGCTTTAACCACTTGAAACGCTGACGCCTTTCTAGTTTGCTTGGGCTCTTAAATTGTTGCATAGAATTTTAGATGCTTGTTGCCAATAAAATGCGTCAATCAATCACTTAACATGTGTGAATGACTTTGCTTTTTCTGCTGCTGCTGCTGCCAGTTGTTGTTGTTGTTGCAGTGCACACAAAATAAAATATACAAAAACAAATAAAGTAAATAGAATGAAAACAGGGCATAAAGAGTTAAATTAAATGCGCCCCCTGCTTTGCACTTTGTCTCTCACGCAATGGACTTTGTATAAATCGCCAAATATCAGCATAACAAAAAAAGAAGAAAAAAAATAAAATAAAGGTGGCGTGATGACTATAAATAAACATGAAAACAACAATCACATTCTGTGTGATAAAAAAAAATAAAAAACCAAAAAGTTTAAAAGTTTTTGGTGCACACGAAGATAAGAGCGGGAGGTTGTGTAAAACGGTGAACTCATTACACATTTGGAATTTTCGATTGCTGCTAGCGATGACACTATCGATGGCGTAACATAAACATAAATGTCAACTCTTATGCACATGTTTCTAAGATGAATAAATATATCAAAAATAATATTAATTATATTTCAATTTCGATTGGTGCTAGCCATGATACTATTGATACAGAAAACAAGCAGAGCTATAAATATATTCTTCTATATATGTAAATATATATATACATATGTATATAAGATAAAATATATATGCTTAGTGGCGCCACTTGCGAAGCAACAGCTGACAATTGGCAGCTAGCAAGGCGTAATCAACAATTTTAAAGTGTATCATACACACACACATACTCTTACACACACACATATACTCATACACAACCTCAAGGTCATACACAAATATTAATTTCATATAATTTAAGCATAGCAGAAAATGGCAAAGAGAGAAAATTTACGCTCTCGCTTTCTCTGCAACAACAAAAACAACAACAAGAGGGGGCGCAACTGGTTGGCACGCATCTCTAGAAATCATTTAGAAGGCGCAGTCGCTCGCACGTGTTGACTGGTTCAGAGTCACAAGTTCGTGCTGTGTTGCTGCGCACTTGACTTTACATTCATATACATATATTAATTACATATGCACAGCCAAGCTAGAGTGCACACAGAGAGAGAGAGAGACAGAGAGCGAGAGTGCAGACTACCGTTTACAACTGTAGCTCGTTCTCTTCTCTAAGACTGTTGCGACACGTATCTCTTCTCTTGTAACAATGAATTTGCAGCGCACTTGAACTGGTTCGTTCAGGTTCACATGTTCAGCACTGTTGCTGCGCATTTTGCTTAGCACTTCGAGTGCGACGCCTAAGTGACTGATACAAAGAAGACATAAAGAGAGTAAAAGATGTGGGTGGGATAAAGAGAGAGAGAGAGAGAGCGAGAGAGCCGACTTGCCGGCAGCTTTCGATGTTTTTGAGAGTTCGTTAATTTGCAGAGCTCAAAAAAAAACATTTATTTGACTGCAGCAATTGGCCAATTTGCAGTTTAGGCAGAAATAAATAATACTTGTTTGTGTTTATTTGCGTGCTTGGCTTAGGCTTTGGCCTTCGCTACAATTTACATAATAAAACTAATAAAATATTTGGTGCTAACGATAAGCTGGTAGACTGACTGTCCGATTACACCACACTACGAAAAATGGCGTCACACCACCTACATACACAACCTCACACTACACTCACACTCACACACACACGACGACCTTCTTGCGAATCGAAATGTGTCACAGCTAAAAAGAAGAAAGAAGAAAAATAGTTAATGTTAACTGTTTATAGCGAGCAAGCAATTCGTGCACAAAAGAAACACCCTGTGCATGTGTGTGAGCCATGGTCTACGATTGAAACTGACTCATCCAACAACTACTCTCACTCTCCTTCTCGCTCTCTCTCTCTCTCTCTCAGCTGTTGCGAATTCTTTGTTTACAAACAAACAGCAGCATTTTAAATTTAAATAATGAGCGAAGTTGTTAGCCCGTTTGTTGTTGTACTAGAAGATTCAAATTTTACACTGGGCTGACGACATGTGGGGGATTAGATCATCAAAAGAACAAAATGACGAGCATTTGAATTTGTTAATACGTTAGCCAATTGCTTGTACTGCTACACACACACACACACACACACACACAGACACACAGACACTCACATACATACACACACATATACGCATGTGTATTCATCGCATTAGATTATTTGCCTGCTAAGCGCCACTCGAAACGGATTTAACAAGCTTCTATGAGTGTTCCATAAGTCGAGCTCATAAGTACGCATACACACATACATATGTATGTACACACATATGTACATATATAGGCAACTGCTTGCAGTTAATCACATGCTCTCTCTCTCCCTCTCTGCTCTCATTTGATATTGCATATCTACACATCCAAGTGCTTACGGTTAATCACACGCTCTCTCGTTTCTCGCATTTGATATTGTGTTCTTCTTCTCACGGTTTCATTTATGCAAATGCGCGCGGATGTCTCCGTGAGTGTGTGTGTGAAAGAGAGCGTGGGCTAAACGTGTCGTCGGCTGTTGCAGTCTCAGCTGTTTGCTCAATTGGCAGCGCTTCAAGTGTTGTGATTAATTCGCAACGAACTCATTCAATTACACAATTTTATAAGATGATGCACAGGCAACATGAAAAAAAATACATATGTATACACGTGCCGTATTAAACAGCCAATCAATAATAGCTGCGCTGCATTTATTCGATTGTATAAACAAAAACATAAATATTTAACAGAGATGGCTGGAGTCCCTGTCGTGACACGACATTCACCCCAACTCTAAGTGAGTTCCATGTAAATTGCGTGTGTATACGATTTCACAACAATAACAATGGGCAAAGGTTAATGACAGCGTGCTGCAGCGCAATATGCGAAGAAAGTGGAACACAAAAAGTAAACAGCAAATCAAATGCCTAATTAAAAAACATCAAGGTGAGGGTTCTAGGAGTAGGCGGGTTAAATGAATTGCACCTCGGAAATAGCGAATTCGATTAAAGTCCCAAAAAAAAAAAACTATTTAGGCAATGACATGTTGCGCGTGCCTTAGTGCGAGCAAGACGGCAGGAGGAAGGGAGGGAACGCAGCAGGTAATATATGCAGCCGGCGTTTAGCCTTCAATTGGAAACTTTTTGATTTTTTTTTTTTTGACTTCCCAATGGCACAGGGTGAGGCAATCCTTGTGTTTAACAATTAACTGGAGCCCGTAACAACAATGTGGATTTACTGGTTTCTTTCATACAGCATTTGTTTCTTTCCTTCTCGTTTTGTTTTTTTTTACTTACCAAATCAACAGACAGCCCAACCATGTCGGCCAGCCAGGTAAAAATGCGGCTGCCATCGTAACAATCATTCTCAATAAATTTGGGCGATTCGAGCATTTTGAATTTGATTTTCTGGTACTCTCTGCTTGCCTTTATTGCTTCATTTGGAACACAGTTAATTCACAATTTAGCGCGTGGTTGTGGTTCACAATGGGAAAATGCCGCCGCCGCGTTCCTCAGCAAATTGGTTAAAATGATAGAAAACTTGTATTTTTGTGCTTTGTTGTTGCTTTTTAGACTTGTACGAATTTTGTGCAATATAATTTTTTAAATTCCTTGCAAGTGTTGCTTTGTGTATATATGTATATGTATATCTATTTATTTTGTAATCGCACGATGCGTGCGTCAAAAAAATAAAAAGCGAACGTTCTCTGCGCGCCGCGTTCCTCGCACTCACCGATCCAACCCGATTGAAAGAGAGAATGTTACTGCGAGCCAATTCTGGTTGAAATGTTTCCGATGCCGAAATCAAAAACGAAAAAAAAAATAATAATGTACACACACACATGTACATGTGTTAGTGAGTAGTCAAACTTAAGCCTAGTGATTGAATGAAAAAGTATCCATTTCGAGTAACTACTGTTTCAATTGCATGTAAGAAATATATCGAGTACTTACGCATATCTACGTTAACACACTGTTATTAACAGCAAACAATGTTCTAATGCTAACAGAATACTAAAGAATTGTAAGTTATGCAAAGAAAAATATTTGCAATATATGCAATTTCAAATAATAATTGTCATATGAAAAATATGTAAATTTGGGCTAAGTTCTAAATTTTGATTTGAATGTAACAGCTGTTGCCAGCTAAACGAGTACTGTTAACTATAGTTAAATGTTACGCGTTTTGTCTCGATATTTTGACAAGGGAAAAACAAACGATAATTAAAGGCCGCCAAAATTGTACTAAATATTAATTTAGTAATTTTGTTGTTTAGTTTTGGTATAAAATATTTTAAAAAAGTTTTAATTAAGTTGAGGGCTTGGCTAAATTAGTAAAACAGAATGAATTAATATTTTACATTACTTTTAATATGCATATGCAGTTTCAATATTTAAATAACAGAATTTTTAAAATGAACTATCGATTAATAATCGTTTTGAATGTTACTGTGAGCGCTAATGTTAAGAGGCCTAACATTAACAGTGTTGTTGACACTGACAAGTATTTTGTCAGGGATTGCGTCGCAAGCAAGAAATATGTGCTAAATGCGAGTTAAATTAACAAAAATAGCTTCTATACCAAATACAAATAGATAAACGTCGTCTCCGAAACTAGCAAATTGAAAGGAAAGCAGTATTTATAATGAACATATACAACAGACTGCGCAGCAGAGAACATGGACTGGGTAAGGCGAAAGAAAAAAAAACAATTATTTTTTTGGCGCTCAAATTGAAGAAGAAGAGTTCGCGCCGAGCGCTCCTGGCGCGCTTAAATCGAGCGCCAAAAAAAATATTGCTTCTGAGATAAGAAATTACTAAGTGAATGCAGCTGAAAGTGTTGTAATATGATTTCTTGATATTTGCTGAGTTAGCGAAAACAAATTTGGAACGTAAACAAAACGCAAAACTATTTTAAATGAATTTTAAGTTTATTTATTGTAACTTTCTCTATTGCAGCTAATGATTGCTCCTACGACTTTGCGCTGCATCGCCTGTGCGTGCACAGGCAGGACAGCTGGCGTGGCATTGCGCCAGCCAACTACAGTCCAGACTTCAATCCGGAGCCACCGATATTTTCCGCAAAGTTCGCCAATTGCGATGGCTATCGACATATTCTGGCCATAGCCAACGAAGATGGCAAGATCGCGCTGCAGGACACAACGGCGCGCAACCAGGAGACGGAGGAGCAGGCACTGAGCGCACCCCAATGCCATTTCAATGCTGTGTTCGACTTGGAGTGGGCGCCCGGGCAGATGCGCTTCGTGTCCGCCTCCGGGGATCACACGGCTCGCTTGTGGGAGGTCTCCGGGTCGGGCATACGTGGCCTCAACTCGTACCTGGGTCATACGAGATCCGTGAAGACGGCCGCCTTCAAGCGCTCAGATGCAGCCGTCTTTGCCACGGGCGGACGCGATGGCGCCATACTCATCTGGGACATCCGCGCGAACCTCCACACGGATCTCACCTCGCGTGTGGATAACTGCATTTACAGCGGGCATACGGGCGGGCCGGGCACACCGCAGTCCCAGCGCAAGCAAAGAACCCGCACGCCCAAGATGACGAACTGCAACAGCAGCAACACATCGAGCAGCATCACGGGCTTGGCCTTCCAGGACAACGATACGCTGATCTCCTGCGGAGCTGGCGACGGTGTGATCAAGGTCTGGGATCTGCGGCGCAACTACTCGGCCTACAAAAAGGAGCCGCTGCCCAGGCACAGTCTGCCCTATGCCGGCTCCTCCACGTTCAAAGGATTCACCAATCTCATAGTCGATGCAGCGGGCACGCGGCTCTATGCCAACTGCATGGACAACACCATCTACTGCTACAATCTCATCTCCTATGCAGCCAAGCCCATGGCCAGCTACAAGGGCCTGCTCAACTCCACGTTCTACATCAAGAGCTGCCTTAGCCCGGATGGTAAGTACCTGCTCAGCGGCAGCAGCGATGAGAGAGCCTACATCTGGAACTTGGACCATGCGGCTGAGCCGTTGGTTGCCCTGGCTGGGCACACGGTGGAGGTCACCTGCGTTGCCTGGGGCTCCACACACGATCGTCCCATTGTGACCTGCAGCGACGATGCCAGGCACAAGATCTGGCGCATTGGCCCACAGCCGGAGAGCTTGACAGCAGCGGAGCGAGCGGAGCTCTATCGCGGACAGTCGAGCTATGTGAGGGAGTTCGACAGGGCGGCCAAGGCCAGCGCCTCCTCCCAGCACAAATACAATCTGCGAGATCTGGAGTCCACGCCGCGCTCGCTGAAGCGGCTCATGGAGCAAAACGAACGCACGCCCAGCTCCGTGGAGAAGACGAGCAGCAAACGGTCTTTCCTAGAGATGCTGGGCGGCATTGGCAGCGAAGGCAGCCAGCAGTTGGACCCGCAGCTGGAGCAGCCGCAGCACAAGCGCGCCAAGAGCTTCGAGTCCAGAGGACGTCGTCTCTTTGCAGCCAGCAGTCAACAGCAGCCGCAGCCGCAGCTGCCGGGCATCGTGGAGGAGGAAGCGTCCGCTGCTTTGTCCAGCAATCAAGAAAACGTTAAGGAGCAGCTGGCAGCGCCCATGGCAGCAGCTGCCAAATTGTCAACGCCTTCGCCCTTGAGTGAGCTGCAGACGAATCACATCGCCTACAGCTCACCGCCCACAACATCCGCTCAAGCAGCAGCAGCCGCGGCAGCAGCTGCAGCCAGCACAGCCTCAGCGTCAACGTCCTCCCTTTCGCCACCCGCTCTCAGCGCGCTGATCTACTCGCCCACCTCGAATCTGCCCAACTATGTGCTGGACGGCGAGGCGCCGCACCTGGCCATCATGTCGCCCAAGCGCAAGGCCAAGGAGAAGGTCGATTGGCTGACCAAGATACGCAAGCAGAAGCTAATGAGTCGCGGCTGCTTGACGCTCAGCGAGAAGATGAGCATGGAGGACGCAACGCTGGCCGCGGATGTGCTGGCCTCGTCGCCGCGTCTCCAAAGTCTGCGCAATTCCGAATGCAGCCCACGGCTGCAGGCCACGCCCAGGCGGCGCATCTCGCACTCGGACCACAATGCGCCGCATCTCCGCACGCCCACTTCGAGCCGCAGGAACAGCGAGACGACGCTGCTGCGCTTCTTCAGTGTGCAGCGCAGTGGACGTGTGCCTGAAGCTGCCGATGCTGCAGCAGAGGCGGCCACAAGACAAGCCGACCTGAATCCTGTCCTGTCACCGCCAGCTGCAGCGAGTCCCTTGCTGCGGCACACGCCCAGGGCAGCCGTTGGCAGTGACTGACCCACCACAGCCTCCTCTTCCCACTCTTGTACAAAACATAACCACCCAACCCCATACCCTATACCCCATGCCCTACCCAATTCCCAAGCTCTTTACTGGACATGCCTTAGCCTAAGTTTCGAAATTAAGCTTTTTACTCTGTTTAAGTCTACAAAGTTTGCCTTTCACACTTCTGTACAAAATATACTAAATATAATACTTACCAGATATCGTATATATACAGATATATATAGAATCTATATAGTATAGCTAACATATGTAGTCTATATAGCTCTAAGTTCTTCTGACATGCATGTGCTTTTGGCTGGGTCAAGTTTACTTTTAATGACAATAAAAACTGAATTTGTTTTTGAAGTTAATTCTGCATAAGTTTTTGTTGTGTGATAGGGAGTGCACGACTTGCAGATACCCGGCAGGTTTGCCTTGCCTTATTCTAGGCTGCATATGTACAGAAAGGTATACAAAATTGGAAGTATTTATGGACTATATACATTCAGGAAGAGATAGACATTGCTAGAGCAGTGCACGACTCGAAGATACCCGGCAGGCCTGCTTTGCCTTATTATTCTGGGCTATATATTCAGAAAGGTATACAAAATTGGAAGTATTTATGGAATATATATTCAGAAAGAGGTAGACAGGGTAGACTAGAGCAATGCACGACTTGGAAATACCCGGCAGCTCTGCTGTCTCTTATTATTCTGGGCTATATATACAGAAAGGTATATCAAATTTGAAATATTTATAAACTATATTCAGTAACAGATAGACATACATTACTAGATAATTTCTCTAATTTTTCTAGGCTCTTCCTCATGCCTTCCTCTTACTAGATGCCCATTTTTCAAGTCTTTTCCATGGAGTTTTTTCCATAAAAAAATCAATTAAAATATTTAAAGTCTTTTCTTTCTTTTCAACTAGTTAAAATTGTCATAAAACTTAATTTTTGTTTTTTTTTTTAAATTAAGATTTTCCATCGATTATTCCATTTTTTTCGTCATCTTTGGTTGAGCATTTTGTAACGATGCTTCTGGCTGCTCCTTCCCCTTCTCCTGCTGTCGCTGCTGCTGTTTCACAGTCGCATTTAGCTTCACAATATGGCGCACATGGCGGGCCACGCCCACCAGCAGCACCAGATGGCACAGGTGCAGAGCGAGGCTGGAGAAGTGGGTACTGGGATAGCTGTTCCAGCAGTACTCGATAAAGCCCAAGAGCAGAAAGCGCACGCCCAGCGAATAGGGCGTGGACCAGACCAGATAGGGCAACGAGTGGAAGTACCAAATGTAGAATTGGTAGTGCAGCGAGCGGGCGCAAGCGACGCCAATGAAGTTGCACAGGAAGAAGGGCAGCAGCGCCAGCTGGGTGCAGGGCTCGAAGTCGATGTGATATGGCTCCGGCTTGGACTCCTTGACGGGGGCAGTGGTGGTCGTGGGTGCCTTTTGGCCTGTGCTACGCTGCAGGCCCTTCTCGAATGCCTTGAGAAAGGATCTTTGCTCAACAGTTAGCTCCTCCTCCTCCTGCTCCTTATCCTGTGGCAGAGACTTTTTTGCTTTGCTCTTGTGCTGGGACTTCTTCTCAGCGCTCTTCGCTTTGCTCTGCTCTTCGCGATTCTTGCGCAATATTTGCGGCAGGATCTGCTGCTGCACCTCGCGCAGGCGCAGGTAGCTTCTGAAGAAGGTCCAGGTGGGCTTGGCAAAGACCAGCAGCAGCATCAGGTGCAGTCCCAGCAGCGCCAAGTGAAATTCCCGCTGCTCGAACAGCTCCCGACTCAGAAATCTGTAGTTCACAGTCCATTTGTGCTCGAAGATGCGGCCCAGGTCGAAGCTGCCGCGCAGATATTCCACGGGATGTGTGAGCAGAAAGGGAATCGCTATCAACAGCTGAGTCAGGCCACAGACGAAGAGCTGCAGCATAGTTGCGAGCACGCCCAGATTGGCCAGGTAGAACAGCAGCAGCGCAGGTGCAAAGAGCAAAATGTTCATCTTAACGCCCACGGCCAGGCTGAAGCAGAGGCTGCCCCATGTCCAGCGGCGATCCAGGAATAGATTGAGCGCTGCATACAACAGTAAAATGGCCACCGGATCGTTGAACAGCCGCAGCACATAGATCGAGTGTATGCGATAGGACGTAAAGGCGCTCAGCACCAGGACATAGGGCGGCACCTTGCGACTCTTGGCATAGAGCCGCAGCACGAGGCTCATTTGCAGCAGGTAGATGCCGGCGAATATATACTGAGCCAGACGCACATTGCTGCCATGGGCGGTCACATAGTAGAGTGCGGAGTATATATAAACAAAGGCAGCCGGGTAGACTAACGGACCGGTGTCACCTGCAGAAAATTATAAATATATATGAATTGGGAAAGCAATTCAAATTGTGCTACGACGGGCAAAGCAGAGTTATCGAATTGGTTATCGAGTAGACTAGTTCGTGAGCGAACTGTTAACGCCAGCCAGTGACAGTCAAAATATCAAAGTGCACAAACTGAGAGAGAGCACAACTAAAATGGAAATTATTAAGATATGTTAGAGTTGGCTGCCATATAGAGAATCCGACTGCTAGATCGATTTTATAATTTTACTATTTAGTTAACTCAGCAACCATCAAAACTAGTTCAACTACGCGATATCTCTATCATAACAGCTGTTCAGTAGTTGGCGGGCAAAATGATCTGGTATGAACAAACTATCGAACGCATGTACGTTCGTGAGCGAACTGTTTACGCAACCCAGTGACTGTTAAAATGTCAAAGTGAAAAAAAATGAGAGAGATCACAACTAATACTAAACAGAATGGAAGTTATAAAGATATGTTAGAGTTGGCTGCCATATAGAGCATCTGACTACTATATCGATTATATAATTTTACTATTTAGATAACTCAGCAGCCATCAAAACTAGTTCAACTACGCGATATCTCTACCATAACAGCTGTTCAGCAGTTGACTATCGAACGCATGTAAGTTCGTGAGCGAACTGTTTACGCAACCCGGTGACTGTCAAAATGTCAAAGTGAAAAAAAATGAGAGCGAGAACACTTTGTATCAAGCAGCATGGAGGTTATTACGGCATGTTGTTAGAGCTGCCTGCCAAATAGAGAGAGAGAGAGGATAAATAGAGTTTAACTATAACAATTAATGGACAAAATGATTTCGTGTAAAAATTTATGTGTTTTGCGCCAACTGCCGTTCAAAGGCTGCTGCCGGCAATACAGCGCGGCGGTGCTGTCAGTGCGGCTGGCGAGGTGGACGATGAGGCCCGCTGCCTCAGTTGGAGTTGTTACCTCTGCCTGGCAACAGAGGGAACCACACCAACACCATCAGCGCCAACAGCTCCAACAACAACAAAGACGAAGCCTCTTCAATTCGAGTCGTTTGAATGCCAAGGACTACTATGCCACACTCGGCGTGGCCAAGAATGCCAATGCGAAGGACATCAAGAAGGCGTACTATCAGCTGGCCAAGAAATACCATCCGGATACGAACAAAGATGATCCCGACTCGAGCAAAAAGTTCCAGGAGGTAAGCGAGGCCTACGAGGTGCTCAGCGACGAGCAGAAGAGACGGGAATACGACACCTACGGCCAGACGACGGAGAACATGAATCGACAGGGCGGTGCGGGAGGATTCGGGGGTGGGAGCGGGCCCTTTGGAGCCGATGGCTTCGCACAGAACTGGCAATTCCGCTCCACCATCGACCCGGAGGAGCTCTTCCGCAAGATCTTTGGCGAGGGCAACTTTCGGAGCAACAACTTCGACGACTTCGCCGACTCGAAGTTCGGCTTTGGCCAGGCCCAGGAGCTGGTCATGGATCTGAGCTTTGCCCAGGCGGCGCGCGGCATCAACAAGGACGTCAATGTCAATGTGGTCGACCAGTGCCCCAAGTGTGCCGGCTCCAAGTGCGAGCCGGGCACCAAGCCCGGCCGCTGCCAGTACTGCAATGGCAGTGGCTTCGAGACCATCTCCACGGGCCCCTTCGTGATGCGCTCCACCTGCCGCTACTGCCAGGGCACGCGCCAGTACATCAAATACCCATGCGCCGAGTGCGAGGGCAAAGGCCGGACAGTGCAGCGCCGCAAGGTGACGGTGCCAGTGCCCGCGGGCATCGAGAATGGCCAGACGGTGCGCATGCAGGTGGGCACCAAGGAGCTCTTCATCACGTTCCGTGTGGAGCGCAGCGACTACTTCCGTCGCGACGGCGCCGATGTCCACACGGATGCGCCCATCTCACTCTCCCAAGCAGTGCTCGGCGGCACAGTGCGCGTCCAGGGTGTCTACGAGGATCAGTGGCTGAACATTGAGCCGGGCACCTCGTCCCATCGCAAGATCGCCCTGCGCGGCAAGGGCCTGAAGCGTGTCAATGCCCACGGCCACGGCGATCACTATGTCCACATCAAGATCGATGTGCCCAAGAAGCTCAGCCAGCAGCAGCGCTCGCTCCTGGAGGCCTACGCCGAGCTGGAGGAGGACACGCCCGGACAAATCAATGGCATGGCACAGCGCAAAGATGGCAGTAAGAAAGCAACGTAAATACCTTAAACTCACAACTTTTTGAGCACCCCACTTGAGCGAAAGGCAAGCGCAAGCAAGAGAAAGCAGATCTGTATTTGCAGCATTGCAGCACCTTCTTTATAATATTTTAAATATAATTTCAAGATTACAATCTAATCTGATTTGAAGATCTATTCTAGAACCATTCCAGCCTAACGCTGTGGCCCAATTCCAAGTATTCCTTCTGGATATACTAGCTGCTTCCATTTCTTTATAGTATTTTAAATATAATTTCAAGATTACTATCTATCTGCTATAGAACCTATAGAACTATAGAACCTTTCTAGCCTATCGCTATGGCCTAATTCCAAATATTCCTTCTTGAAATACTAGCTGCTTCTATTTCTTTATAATATTTTAAATATAATTTCGAGATCACAATCTAATCTGGTTTGAAGATCCATTTTAGCCCAACTGTGTGTCCCAATTCCAAGTATTCCTTCTGGAAAAACTAGCTCCTTCCATTCCTTTATAATATTTTAAATATAATTTCAAGATTACAATCTAATCTGATTTGAAGATCCATTCTAAAACCATTCTAGCCCAACTGTGTGGCCCAATTCCAAGCATTCCTTCTGGAAATACAGCCCGCTCTTTAGAGTATAATATGAGTAGAACTTTAGTTCTATTTCAATTTCATTACGTTTCCGATCAAAATTCCATTTTATAACAATCAAGAGCTTATGTAATGACATGGCCCATTTCCAAATATTTCTATGCTAATTACTTGAAAATAAAGCCTAGACTCATGACCATTTCCACTACGAAACAGTTGGAATTGGCCTTTAATATCAGCTGCTTCTTAGGTCACATTCCAATTCCTGTTACTTCATTGCGCCTAACGGAATGGCTGCCTAACAGATCTGAGCATTGAGCTGGCTTTAACAGTCTTTGGCTATGTTAAGCCTTAACATTTCACGCCATTCAATTATGTTCTCTTCCTTCTTTGCTTCCAGCGCAGGTGCTAGCAAAACGGGAAGTGATGCCAAAGAAGCAGAAGGCGGAGAAGGAACAGCCAAAGGGAATCAAGGAGAAAGCCAAAACGCAACAGCATCCTCAGCGAAGGACGAAGAAAGCGAAAGACGAACAGGCGAAAGTGGTGGAGGCGGCGGCGTAGGCATTCTCAACAAAATCAAATCCATGTTCAACTGAGTTGAATTTGTCTGTGTTTTGTTATCGATAACTGTTTTGTGATCGCCAATTGGCGCGCAAATGCCTTCATTTTTCTTTCCTTCTTTAAGTTTTGTTATTGTACAGTCTAGGGGCTATATATATATATAGATGCCATTGCGAAATGGAAGCAAATGAAAGAAAAATACAACTAAATTGAAAGTCGACATTTGTCTTGTTATCGATAAGTTTGCTTTGTATTTATCGTTGCCTAACTAAATGCAAATGAAGCACAATCTAAGAGTTCTAATAAGAAAAGGGATATAAGGAAATTTATTGGTCACAGGGAAATTAGTTAACGCTAAGCGATCGCTGCAGGGAAATGCTGCTAATGGCAAAGGGATATTCTTAAGAACTTCCCAGCTGTTAATGAGCATTTGTCTTTTCTCTCTCTCACACTCTCTACGGCTGCCTGGTTTCCAAAAATAAACTAAAAGAAAGGCGAGGGGGAATTTACTTACCTCGCAGCAGCGCATAATTTGTGGTGCCATTCAGAAAGCCTTCGCATTCCTGAAAATATGTTTGATCTCAATATGTATAGAAGCATCTGCACTCGCTCTCTGTCTCCCTCTCACTCACCTGCATATAGGCCAGCCAGTCGATCTCGGTGTAGGGCACGCGCTGAATAACCAACACGTTGATCAGCGCCTCAGCCAAAACAATCAGCAGCGCAACAATCGGCAGCGCCGCCGGATCGAATACCAGATATTTCACGTAGTTCCAGTTAACATATTTCTCCTTGAGGCTCAGCAACAGTTTGGTTGGCTTTTTGCGCCGGACCACAGTGCGCGCCTGGGGCTTTGACGATGACATTTGTGTGATATTAATTAATTTTCCGGTTAAATGTGCCCCACACAAATACACAGAACATTTAACATTAAGCAGCTGTGGGCACCCCGAAAAAATCGAACACTGTTAACTGTGCTGCGTGGCTATTAACAGCGCGCATAAATTCAAATTTGATAAACCTGCTTATTTAATGTAGCAATTGTTGTTGCTATTCAGTTTTATAAATAGTAATAAGCACTGAAAGTTTCTTGAAATGTCGAGCTGAACTCTAAATTGGCGAACAATGTTTAAAATTGAATTTCACAGCGGCTGCTGTTAAAGCAAACAAAAAAAAAAGCTGTTCTGCTTTTGCTCCACGTCACGTAACGATTAATAACCGATCAACGATGATTGCCAAAGTGAGTAACACAAACAGCTGTTAGTGCTGAATAGCGATGACAGTTTGTAAGGCGGCAATTGATCAAATTTAAATATATTATCCGTGTTGATAACATAGAATTGTGAAATGTATAATTGAAAGATTATATTTATAGATCTTTAGCTTAGGCTTTTTTAACAAAGCATTTCTGCTGCAATCAAAAATCGAATTGCGGCGAATTTGCGTGTCAGTTAAACGGCTTCATGACCGTTGCATCCTCATTCAATCAGGCACACAGATTCACTAAGCCATGCCCACACTCAATCAGTGATGCGTAAATATGCGCTGAGGGCAACAGTTAAGGGAGGGGCGGGACGCTGACATCTCCCTACTCCGTTTACTTCACTGATGCATGTAAATGTTTTGGCCATTTAAAAAAGTTACAAGCTCATCCTTGCCCCTCTCTCTCTCTCTCTCTCACACACACCCACTGTCTTGGCCCACTCACCTGCAGGTTTTCAGCACAATTAATTGACAACCTGCGAATGTGAATGCGGATGTTTTTCAGATTTTCTGCAGTTTTTTCTTTCGGCTTGTTGCTTGTACACGGCAAAAAAATGGGATAGTGTTGAGCAGCGTTTTTATATATAAATATATTTATTTTATTTAAATTTAATTTTTATTTTAAATTTAAATTTAAATTTTTTGTATATTAAAGGTAAAAAAAAATTAGTTAGCTAAAAAAGTCTCGGCTAACTTTGTGCTAAAAAAGGCTAAATTGTCAGCACTGCCATGCAAGCTGAATGAGAGAGTGTGAGCGAGAAGGAAACGGCTGATGTGCAGTACCGCTATGCCAGCTGAAAGAAAGAGGGAGAGAGTGAGAGTGGACGGAGTGCATGGCCTCTAAAAGAAAAAGCTAGAACTCTATGGATAAACTCTAAATTGACAGCACTGATGCATTTTGTTATATTTTCTGTTCATTTTTTTATCTGTACTTTTTGCTTTTTGTTTTTTTTCTGTGGTGGCGTACACGTTCACTAATTGTGCCCAGTGCGCCGTGTATTTTCGAAAAAAGTTGACAAATGGCATGCAAACTGTTTTCCCTGTACATGTCCCATGTCACTGGTCCCTTGTCCAGGTGAACTGCTCAAATGGCACTGCAATTATGCCAAAGGGCCAGCCAGATGGGCAGTTAGTGCGAGCGAGACGGCGACTGGCGGAGTGTAAATTTCGTACAGATTTCGAGAGAGCGCGCCAGAGCGAGAAGGGCAGAGAGCGTTCGTAAGGAATGCTATGCGAAAGGGTTTTACGGTATATTTCAATAAATGCAGCCGAAGAATTTAAAAAAAGAATTTCATTTAAGCTTGTTGCATGACTGCTTGCGTTTCCAATAAATCAGAATCCAGATGAAAATTCGCAAATATCAAATATCAATATTAAATATTTCTTCTCTGTGGTTAATTAAGTTCATGCAAAAGGCTCGAGCAATTCCTCACATACATTTACAGTGGAGCCTAAGTAACACGTACGTTAGCTAATCGTGATACTTAAATGTTGCGAAATAGCTGACAAATCAATTTATTATGAAATATGTACTTAAAAAAATTAATTAGATATATAGAAAAATATACTATATAAAAAAAATACTAGATATAAATTTATTTATAGAAAATAAATGTATTTTCATTAATATACAATGCATATTAACATATGAACATACACTTGCCAGAAAAACTATGCGTACAGGCCCAATGAGCGACTTTGATAGAGAATAAATATGATAAATAATAGTATTTTTATCAATATTATATTTTTTAATGGAAAACAATTTAATAACACACATTTATCAACAATTTTTTTTAAATAATATTAAACAGTTTTTTTTGTATATTTAAAATAAGAAAAAAACAACGAAAATTCACTTAGAAAAAGTATGTATGTACATACATATGTATGTACAGATGTGTTCTTACTATCTAATGTTTACTGTACTTCCATATATGCATGTATTTATGTACAAATGGATAGCAATGTATGCATGGTACATCCTACGCGACAAGACTCAGCATGTCTTCCTCATTTATCCCATTTATACTCGTTCAGAAAGTGCAAGCGGGTATATTGGCTTTGTATGCTATTCTCTTTATTTGTCTATACTATTTAATTTCTCTTCTTTCTAAGCATTTGAAGCAAGACATACAGATATATAAAGCTATATAGTGTGTGCTTGAGCGAGTATTGAACAGTCGGTTGCCTCCAATTGGCAATGCTTTCTTGGCAGCGTCTGTTGTCAAAGTCTACTCTAGTTATCATTTAAAGACAGAGTTTTAATATGGTATATACATACATATGTATGTATGTGCATATATGTATATATTATAGAACTAAATCGGTCATCGCTTATCATAATACATACATATATAGACACATACATATATTTATGTATATATAAATATGTATGTATGTATGTGTGGATGCACAATGGGGGGCTTCTCCATAGATAACTCGTATTATAACCCACTCAGTGCGAAAATTGTTCATTAATCAATATACATACATACATACACACACACATACTTACATACATTCTATGTATGTAAATATGCAGACATTTATATGTGTTTATTGATACATATGTATGTATGTATGTATATTTGTTATCAAAAAAAGCTGATAATAGAATCTAGACTATTAGTGTAGCTGTATAGATGTATGTATGTATGTATCTACACATGTTGTATGTATGTATGTATGCACTTATAACGCAAATGTCTGATTCTAGCTGACAATCATTTTAATAGTTGCCCACATAGAACTTTGCACTCGCCTTTTCTACATACACAAACACACACATACATACACACACACACATACATATATATATATACGTATATTATTAATAATTTATTAATTCTTCGCTGTGAATACAAAATGAGAGCGCGACTTATAAATGTAACAACAATAAACTGTTAATATGCACACACACACACACACACACATGCTGCATATTCCGTGTCTGTGTGTGTATGTGTGATAAAAGGCGCAGGCGATTAAAAAAAAAAAGAACTGTAAAATGACTTTGTGATCCGTTTGAACACCAGTGGTCCATCCCATATGCGTGCTTGCATAGCGCCATCTCAGTCGCACTCGCTGCCGCTGGCCACCGCTGTTCGCTATTTTTGAGCTCTTGTTGCTATTGTTATGATAGGCAGCAACAATTGCTTTTACTTTTGCTTTTGCTTTTGCATTTGCCTTTGCTTTGGCACTTTGCTTTGTGTACACACACGGCGAAGGAGACAAAGCGGCCAAACAAACAAACTGTTGATAATTGAGCAGACGCTGAGAATGCGAACGTTGCAAAGCACTAACAAACACACACGCACACACACACACACACACACACACACACACAAAGTTACAACACATACATATGCATTTAGTTAGATTCACGCATGTATAGGCCGACGTATAACAGTGGGCGGAGGGTGGGCGAAACGCAGAGTAGCGGGACAATTTAAGAGTTCAATCATATCAAGCGTCGTTTTTGTCGCGCCGTGTCAATGTTGTTGCTGCTCTCCTCCTGCTTCTCGCTCTTCTGATATGTTCCACATGTGCACTGCACACACGAAGAGATGTAGAAAAAAAAACTAAACAAAATACATACATACATACATATGTACATATGTAATAAAAAAAAAACAAATAGCAAAGAACTGACAAATGTGGATAGGCTTGAATGACTTCTTAGCTCCGCTACAGCCTATCATAGATGTATGTATATACAAATTTAATGGAAATGGAATGACTTGACATACTAAATTAGTAATAATAATTTACTTAGCACATAATAAATTATTCATTGTAGCATTATGTGTCAGTTTTAGCACAGGAGCAGTGCGTTTTAATTCACGACGGCAACAAATAGTCGAAATCAACTTCTTTATTCATATACAAATGTACATTTACACATACCCTATAGATACAGACGTACATACATATGTATATATGCAGTGCAGTAGCGTATCGTGTTGTTGTTGTTGTTGTTGCTGCTGCTGCTGCTGCCGCTGGTGCTCGACTGCCTGTTGCTGCTCTGCTCTCATTTGCCTATGTGTGCTATCCCGCTTGTTCTCGGCTGGACGTAATAAGCTTACTGCAACTGTGTGGGTGCATGTGAAGAGCGCTGCTCGCTCACACGCATACACAACAACAGCAGCAACAACAACAGCAACAACAACAACAACATTTCGTATAGCTTTCGTGCTGTGCTGTTTACGACCGACCGACCAAGCAGTCAGCCAGCCAGGCAGGCAGACAGCAGCTGGGGCTGATTTCAGTTTGATTTTGTCAGTGGCCGCGTTCGGTTGTCGTCGGCGAGTTAACGGGACGCGCCTACCAAAAGCCGCTCAAAGCCCAGCTTTTACTTAAGTCTCGAGCCACAAGCCCAAAGCCGAGCAGATAAAAAAGAAGCAGCACTAAAAGTGTTTTTTTGTTTTAATTTCTAAATTCGTTTCGTTTAATTCATTTTTAGTTGTGTGATTTATTATTATTATTTGTTCTGGTAAATTGCTTCACACTTTTTATACATATCAAAACAAATTGTCTTAAGACAACACAAAAATTTGAAAATATATTTATACATGAGAGAACGAAGCAAATAGAAATAAAAACCAAAACAAAAACAAAATAAGAAAAAATAAATACAAAATAAAAACTGAAAAACATTTTGTTATTGCATGGAAAATTACTACAAATAAATTTCTTGATCGTCGCGTTTCTCTCTCTCTCTCTCTCTCTCTCTATCTCTATCTCTTTCCCTCCTAAGAAAGCCTAAGCAAAAGCAAAAGCCAAAAAGAACAACAACATAAATTTAAACAGCATAAATTGAATTGACCGGCAAAATATGCTGTTTTTTTTATTTATGCTTTTGTTCTTGTTTTTCTTGCTAAAATTCGAGTGTTTTTTTTCGCGCCAAATGCATTTTTTAATTCTATTTGTGTGTGAGAATTCTTTTGCCCTACAAAACTCAAAAATAAAATATCATTAAAATAACAACAACAAAATCAAGCAATAAATTTTATAATCTTAAGCAACATAAACAGCTCACACACACACACACACACACACATACGCGCGTAAAACTTTTCTAAAAACGAACAAAAATTGGGCAGATAAACAAGCAGAAAAAAATACACTCAGTATGTGTGCTTGTGTGTGTGTATTTACATACTAGAGCATAGTAGAAGATTCAAAACTAAAAACTCTTATACTGTTGAAAATTTGACTCTATGCGCGTCGGTAAATGCATGTTCGAATAGGCAATAACGGTTGATTCCAATATATGCATGAACTCTTATAAATATGCATGCATATATACAATGTGCATATGTATGCGCGCTTAATAACTCTTATATTGTACTAACAGTTGTGTGCAGTAACTTCCCACTTGTTCATGAATTGCAAAAAGCACGCAGATATATGATTAGAGCATAGTAGAAGATCCACTAAAACTCTTATACTGTTTGGTATGGAGTGAAGCCGTTAAAGCTTCGTTCTCTCTTAAATGTATATATGTATATGTATGTTTTCATGTTTGTCTGCACATATTTCATATTTCAATCCCTTTTCCACAGTGCGTTATCACCGTTGTTCATGTAAAAGACACCAAAAAAGAAAAAAAGCTGCAGCTGTTATCAGAGCTGCATATGTATGTACATATATGTATGGAGTACATTGTACATAAATAAGCAACAGAATCAACGTGTGGCCGTCTTATCAGCAGCGTAAAAAGGAAAACAACAGAAAAGAAAGAAACACTAAAAGCGATCTCAAAAGAACAAAAAACTGTTGGCAACAACAAATAGAGGAGGAAGAAGAACCAGAACAAGAACAACCAGAACAAGTAACTGTTATTAAGTGAAGAGAGAATCAACAGACATATTTCAGCCAGCTCTATGGGTAAGAACTTTTTCCTATAAGCATTGTAAACCTTTAATTAAAAATCTAATAAGAAATAGTTTCAGAAAAATGATTTCTATAAAATAAATTAAGAATGTACAGTGAAAACTCTTTAAAGCAAACATCATTGTATGTATGTATGTATGCTTATATGTATGTATGCCTGCCTTACACGAACACATTATTTTACATTATTATAAATTTCAGTTAACTTCTTTGTTCAAAAATAAAAACAACTCATTTTAATTTTGAATTTCGAACTAGTTCATAATTTAAGAATTGTTTGCATACATCGAATTCATGAGAAAAACCTTGCCAACTTTTACCATTTCTCTTTCTCTTGCTCTTACTTTTTCTGCAAATTCTAGCTAATTGTGTATTTGTGTATGCGTGTGTGTGTGTGTGTGTGTGTTGTGTGTTTGCCTGGAAGTGCACTCGCAAATGCCAAACAAGTCAACTTGGAATTGGCCAAAATTGTACTAAAATCGGATTGCAACTGACCAAAAATCAAATCAGAAGTCAAAACTTGATGGGACTGCAACTGATTGACAGAAGCAGAAGGAAGGCAGCGGGTGCAGCGAAGGCAGCAGAGCATCTGCAACAACCTTTCAACTTCTGGTTTGCCATTCAGCTCTCCCTCCCTCTCTCTCTCTCTCACTCACTCTGTGTATTTGTATTTGTGTGTGAGTGAATGAGCATTGCTAATGCTGAAAATATGGGCAAGGGCAACCTGATTGAACACATTCAATCCGCATTCAGTTTGACTGTAGAATTAGTCAAGTTCTTTTGCTTGTTGAGCGCACGAGAAACAACAAGTCAGTCGGCTGTACTCGACTGCATGATACTCGTGCACGTAACTTAATTATATATGTGTATATACATATATATATATATATATATATATATATTTTCATATGTATATGTATATATTTCTCACGCTCAATTCTAACGAATATGCCTTAGAACTAATATACCCGTGCTCACTTCATTAAATGAGCATAGAGTAAAAACAAACCACCAAAAATTTGTTGAGAAAATTTGCCACTTGACCTACCACACGCAAATCTAAATTAAGCAACAAATTTTTTACGCGTTCTCTCTCTCTGTCTCTTCTTCGCTTCTTTCGCCGTTCATTTCATTAACTCTTACAATTGTACATGCATACATATGTACATACATACACATATATGTATGTGTGTGTGTGTGTGTGTCGACATATGGACAAGTGTCAGCAGATTCTTCATTTCGCTTTCTGTCGTTACTTAGCGGCTGCCCAGCAGCACACTGTGCAAAAAAGGGGACATATTAGCTAGTTTGTCTAGCATTTAATTGTCGCTTACTTGACACATCTCTCACTTGTTTTTGACACTTTTTATGGCTGACCTCTAATATTTTTCTTTTTGTTTTCTGATGTTTGTTTGTGCTTGTGCATTCGACAAGTCAACAAGTTGACCCAAATTTTTTTGCTGTGTAGTCTAGTATGCTCTCTTCTCCGAGCTGATTATTTAGATAAACAGTAAAGCCTTGAGTGCGCTCAAGTTAATGGTAATATTGAGTTGCACCGAAACCTTTTACATGCTTTCAATTAATTAAGAGCAACTTTTTAAGCTGGATTTTCAATTAGCAACAACACGAACAAAAACAAAGAACAAAACAAAAAAAAAAAACCCAAAAGCAACTTTTAATCACAGCGTTTACAATGTTTTATATTATCAGAGTGTACTTATACACACACAGACACACACACATACACTTGCACATGCATATTACAAATCATAAATTAAATCCACAATCAGGTGATGCCGTTAGTTTTTGTAGCTGCTACACACACACACACGCACACGTGTAGTTGTATGCGTGCAAGTATTTATAATTTGCAGTAAGCTACCATTCAATCATTAACATTTAGGAGAGAGAGAGAGGGAGAGAGAGACATTGTGCGAGAGTATGGTTAGGGCGTAGGTTAGGGCAATAAAAAGGCAACACAAAGAAACAAGTACAAAACACAGAAAAACAAAAAAATACATGAGAGAGAAGAAGAAGAAGAACTGAAGCAGTTTATGCCAATTATGATATCAATTGTTGCCATGCCAACAGTCCAAGAGAGCGCAACACACAGACACACATACATGCATACATACATACATAGATATTGCAGTTGAATAACTGTTTTTCATTTATTTTTTTCGCGAGCTCTCTTCTTCTTCTGTGTTGCTAAGTTCGCTATGCGTGTGTGTGTGTGTGTGTGTGTGTCAGTCAGATACTTGAACTGCTTGAAGTGTGTCTGTAACTATATTTCATTGAATTTGAAGCGCCTCTCGAGTGCTTGTAGTGCCTGCCCCTGCCACTGGGAGCACCGAATGAAAATTAATCAACAATCAATTTTCAATGGTCATTAGTTGAACAATGTTTTTCATTTATGCTGGAAATTCTTTTGGTTTGAACCTGAAATAGGCGCTGCATGTTGCATGTTGCATGTTGCATCGAGAGATGCCAACAATAGTCGTAACACAGTCAGTTGCTTACTTTGCTTGTATAGCTGTCATTTCTATGGTCGCAAATTGAGGTGAGTGAACTTGCATCACTAACTGCAACAGCAGCAGCAACAGCAACCAACAACAACAACAACAGCAGCAACATCTTGGGTGTCTCTCTCCTAGCTGGAGGGAAACCAACTGTACAATTTTCAAACATTTTCCTGTAGCCCGCCCACGCACTGAAAATCTGATAATGAAAAATAAGGGTCTCATCAATTTATCATTCAATTTGCAATCTTTGCTTTGCATTTACCCACAATTCTTTTATTTTCTCTGTTTGCTTGTAAGCGTCTTATAAACAAGATAGGCTTGACACTCGCAACCCCACTGTTAAATGACTCCGTAGGTTACGCAAAGACGAGTTCCGTTACTTTTAATGTTAACTAACAGACTTCTTGTGACGTCACATTATCACTTTGTGCTCTGTTATCCCAGGTGAAGTTTGGCGGGCCTTTAAACTGAGATCGGGCAAATGCTCCAAATCAAACAAAATAAAGCATTTAAAAGCTAATTTTTATAGTAAACACCATAAAAATAGTCTATCCTTAATTTTACTTCCTAAAAATACCAAAAATATGTAGATAATGGCAAAAGCTGTGGGGTCTTTTGGCAGCAGCAATTATATGCCCAAAATAGATTATATGTCAGGAATAATGGTTAATAGACAGTGTTCTCTGAGTTTTTGCCATAAAGTAATGCTTATTTATGACAATCTATCTAAATATTTAAGTATAATACACGTTGAAGGTGCATCAATAAACCTGATGCGCATACCTGCAGCAATGTTAAACATATTAAAGAATGAAATAAAACGTAGTGCAGCAATTAAAAACTCGGAGACTGAGTATGAATGTTTGTTTAAAGCCCAAAGAAAGAGATAATCAGCCTGAACCAGCTCCAGAGATCTTGGCAGAAGCTACCAATGCTGCACAGCATCTTTGGCCATCAGATTCTCAATATAATGATGGAAAGTGGTAGATATAATGATGTGGATTGATGGGAAACGAATAATACTTTTTAATACTATTCAGTTTTTTCAATTTAAAGTCTTGGAAAATAAAGTAAAAGCTATTCAACACGAAAGTAAAAGCGGTCAACGGATTACTTGAGCGATAACTGCATAGAAAACGGTTTAGAGCAAACAAAAATAATAAAACCATTATATTTTCCGATTAAAGAATCTATATATAACTGGTAATAAAAAACAGTTTACGTTTTTATTTTGTCTACTGGCTTTAATATAGATAACAGTGTCAAATTCGCTTGATTTTCATACAAAGATCAGAGCGCGCGCACCAATTTCTGATAAAGTGACGTTTCACTGTTAACTTAACAGACCGCTTTGCATAACCTAGTATTCCTCAATCGTGCTCGCAACCCATGGCAAGAGTGGGTATATTGGTTTTATGTGGAGAGCATAAGGAGACAGAAGGAGGCGTAGCATTGAGCAATAATACACATATACAATTATAAGAATATAAGAGTATAAGAGTATATTGTTAATCATATGACTATAGAAGTCAACTATTCTAGATGTCAACAACTCTAACTGTAGAAGAGTATGAGCAGTAGAATACGAGTATAAGAGTATAATTGTATAACTGTATATTGTAAAGCAAGTTTAACTGTATATAAGAGTATGAGCATTATCATTATAAGATTGTAAATTGTTTAGCAGTATAAGAGTATTTCGTATGCTCAACCAACTACGAGAGTGCAAGTGTGTGAGTCTGAAAATATAAGAGTTCAATACGATACGAGAGCATAAGAGCACATGTGTCCTTTACGTAGATCAAGTTTATTTCAAATTATCGATAACAATCGATAACAATCTTCATTTATTATCATATCTCTCAAATAGAGTCCACAAAGTATTTGCAGATACCTGTTAATAGATTAGCTCGAAGAGGTTAGAGTATCTGTTAGTTGGCCATTGCCGACTAGATGCAGTCTTGCTTGCTGCTGCCTTCATTCTTGTCATTGCTTGCTTTCCCTGTGCTTTTTCCGGTTGCAGCTCGATTTGGGCTTTTATTTTGGCTTTTGTTTTTGTTGGGCTTCAAAGATTGCTTTTAATTACGCCATTTTCACTCACCTTGCTTTTTCCCTATTACAATTGTGGTTTATATTCTGAATATTAGGAAATGTGCTGCTCCTGTTGCTCGCACAGTTTTCCTCAGCTTTTCCCAGCTCGTTTTCAATTAGAGTTTCCAAAGTTTTTGTGCTTCGTGTTCTCAATTTTAGTGTCTTGTTTATGGCAAAGCGATTCGTGTTGAGGTGCGAATTTAGTTAATGAAACGAAACACTTAATTGATTGCCATGCAAAAATTGAATACTTACCTTAGTTACCAGCGATTTGGTAGCAGGTGAGGAATGAGGAGTGGGGGGAGATATAGAAATAAAACCTGATATCGCTAATCAAGATTGATTGACAAACGATCGAACAGCTATAAACATTGTGAATTATATATTGTTAATCTAATCAATTTGGGCTTCACTTGTTGCTGTTGCTGCTGTTGTTGTTGTTGCTGCTGCTGTCTTCGCACCTGGCAACGGGTACAAAAAATATCAAGCAGCCATTGAATAAATAAATAGCAAAAAAAAAACAAATATCAGCATTCTCATTGTGTGATTAATAAATTAAATAGACTTAGCAATTAGATAAAAATTTATAATAATAAACACAAATTTAAATATAAATTTGGGAATTATTATTAATTATAAATTATATTTTATTTGCATAAAACATATAAAACATTATTTTAGAGTTTATAATTTAATTTATGTATATATAACATAAAAGTCAAAAATTTGATTTATTTATTATTTTTACTTATTTAATTTTATTATTCTAACAATATTTTAATAATAAACAAATTAAAAAAATTTCAGAAATTTTAAAATATTAAAAAAAGTAAATAAATATATAAATTAATTATAAAATTTATATATTCATTTATATTATTTATTACATGATATTTTTTTCATTTTTGTTGTAAATATTCTCTAATATTATTTATATTTTATTATTTATTATGCCAATAGTAGTATTTAATCTAAGGTTAGTATTGTTTATTATCATTTCTGGTATTTATTCATTTAATTTGGTATTTCAAGTAATTGTGCAAATGGGAATCATTTACAATTAGTTTGGCTGCCACTTGAACTATTCAATTACCCCCGAGTGTGTGTGTGTGTGTGTGTGTGTGTGTGCTGGCTGCCCTGCATCTTGCATTGTATTTGATTATTTCGAGTAGGTTTAATAATAATTACAAATGGATTTTAATTTGCGAATGAGTTGATTACGCAGCTAATTGAAGCATTAATGCTTAACTCAAGTAAAACGGAAATT
The DNA here is from genome assembly GCA_035045365.1 of Drosophila leonis. Taxonomy (NCBI): domain Eukaryota; kingdom Metazoa; phylum Arthropoda; class Insecta; order Diptera; family Drosophilidae; genus Drosophila; species Drosophila leonis. The sequence goes on along the minus strand of JAWNPC010000485.1, from coordinate 344,503 downwards.
CAATTAGTTCATTGCGATGCTGCTGCTGCTGCTGCTGCTGCAACTGCCTGCTACCTGGTGGCAAGTGTGTGTGGCATGTGGCATGTGGCGTGTAGCATGTGGCAGGTGGCAGGTGGCAGCTTAATCAACAAGCAGAACACTTGGCATACGTGAGAGTCGAGTTCGTATGCTCGTTCACAAAGTCCAAAATAGGGTATATTAGCTCCAAGCACTGTTTGCCTTGGCATTTAGATGGCTTATACAAAAGTAGAATCTTTGAAACTCTTACTATTGCCCTGGCATATCAGGAACTGAACATCAATGTGCACAAGTGTATGTGTGCAGCTGTGCATACCCGACTGCATTGCTTTGTACTGATTATTTCTTGGCATTTGGCAAGTTTGTGAAATAGTTTTTCATACTGCAATCTGCAAATCTATTTTCGGTTTGTGTGACTCGTTGTTTATGTCTTGCAGCTAGCAAAGAAAACAACATGAAGAAGAAGAAGAAGCTGAATTTAAGAATAACAATTTATATATTGTTTAATTATATTTAAATTAAATAATTGTGACTCTAGATAGATCATCCTCTTGCTGCGAGCGTTGCTTGACTGTTTTGGACAAGTTGTCAGGCGGACAACAGCAACAAAAGGTGAAAATCTTTGTGCGACTGTTGGCCACAAATGCAAAATATCAAAAGTTAAAAGAGACAGAGAGAGAGAGAGGGGGAGAAAGAGAGGGAGATGACAGTCTTTGCTGTGTTTGACAGCCAGACAGAAAGGCTTTGTGTGAAAACATTTACAATTAAAATAAGCGTTGATTCAATTACAGTGGCCAACATGATTTATTAACCAATAAACAGCATGTACTCCGTCTCTCTCTCTCTCTCTCTCTCTCTCCATCTCTCTCTATCTCTTTCTCTCCTTCAATTTAAGCAGAAAAAGGCTAAATTGGCAGCACTGCCTTGATACATTTGTCTGTGCATTTGGCAAATGATGCAGTTTATTTCGATACGCATTGCTATTTAGAGTGCGCAGCTGTGCTGCCATTTAAACTAGCAATGCACCCAGCGACTATGTGTCTGTCTCTCCGTTTATCCGTCTGTCTTTCCGTCTGTCCGTCTCTCTGCCTGCTTATCCCATTGCCCGCCTCCCGCTGTCGATAAATCAATTTACAAAGCAGCGACAGATGTGCACGTTTGCAGCAGTTGAAACAATGCCAAAAACTATTTGGTGCAAGTGCTTAGGCTATCTATATATATTTATATGAATATATATACTACTACTATATATATAGAATCTGATTTATATATGTATATATACATCTATCAATCAGCTGCTGATGCATGGGCATTTCAATTGTTGGCACATTGAAATGCACGCACAAATTTCTCGAATGCTTTGATTTTGGCTTTTGCTATTTCTTTCCCCTTCAATTTCAAATTGTGCAATGTTCAGTGCACTGAACTGCACAGTAACAAATCAGAGATTAGCATAAGGTTTACTATTTATATATATATGCATATCTCTTATAGCTATTAATCTATCTATATATATCTGCCATACTTCCTTGAGCCTGAGAGTTCACAACTTTTCGCCATAAAATTTAAAGTTGAGCCCACAAGAGTAGCACAGAATTCAATAATTGAAAGACAGTTCTAACAATATCAAGATTTGAACTATTTTAATTTTCTAAAGTCTTATATAACTATTTACTGCTCACAGTTAAGTCTGTTGTTCATACTTCTGCCAGAGCACTATGGGCGAAATGCACATTTTTCTGGTATAAAGTCTAAATACAGTGGTTCACAGCTCATTTCAACCAGCACCTCAAAAAAACTTTAGGGATCTATGAAATCTTAACTAAAAGAGATAACAAAAAAATTTAAATGCAAGTTGCTAGTCGAATGTTTTAACTTATTAAATATTAGCTCACTTATTTTTAAAATATTTGTTTAACATTTTATAATATTTAAAAACTAAAAAATAAAAAAAAATAATGTCACAGCCTATTTCAACCACTCACACTTACAATGCATTAAAAAAACAGAGTTGTTAGATATCAATAAAAACTAACATTTTTATGGACAATTTTTATTTATTTTTTTTGTGACCACGCCTTCATAGCCTTTGTTATCGTATTCTGCTCAAAAGTCAATGTTTTTAGCATTGCATCGAAAAATTGAGATGGAAAGTTGAAACTTAGCTTTTTTGATATTTATTGTGAGGTAAATGTAAAAAATTTCTAGCAGATCGAACTAAGCTCAAGCATGTCGTCCATTTGAGCAGAAATTATTTTTACTTATTTAACTTGGAGCTATTTTTGGTGAGATTATAGATTATCGAGTCTTCTGTACTATTCTTAGTTGCTCAAGCATTCGGCCACAGGCCCGAAAAAAGGGTTTGGCTTGTAATTTGCACATTTCTAGACAATATTGTTCAAGTGTTTAGGCTGGAACTTGGATTTTACGTTTGATTCTCACTTCCCCAAATACTTAGCAGTTCGGCATATATGCAAATAGATTTCTATATACTAATAGACAAAGTTAGCTAACCAATATATAGATTTTGTCTTATTAATTAAGATGCTTTGTTTCACAATTTGTTGTTATTAAAGAGTCATTGAACCTGAATGCAAGGTAAAAGCTGTCAAGCGTTAGTTAATGTAATAATGACAAACCGCAACAGCAATCAACAGCGCAAATGTAAGCTAGCTCGCTCCGACTGTGTGTGTGTGTGTGTGTGTGTGTGTGTGTGTGTGTGTGTGTGTGTGTGTGAATTGCTCTGTCTATATACAAATTTATATAAATATATATGCATATATATAAATATATTTAGTTATATGTGTGCCATTTACGTCAGAGTTGTTGTTGCCACGGCAACAGTCGAAATTAGCAGCAATAAGTGCGAGCCCAGCATTATTTGTAGCCCCTCGCAGCTTACGCTGCGTATGCGCGATATGCAAGCAGGTTACGTATACGCGACGTGTGCTTGCCAAAATCACATACATATATATAGACAACAACAACAACAGCAGAAAAGTGAGTGAAATTTCAGGCTTAACTTGGATTAATTACAATTAAATGTCATTTTATTGATTTTTAATGCATTTCCCCCCAAAGTAAAATAAAATCAAAATATGAAATGAATTTTTATTTTTAGCTTGCATTAAATGAAATCAAATGTAATTTTGTGTATTGTCGTTAATATTGTATGGTAATAATTATTATACAATAGTATACGCTGCGTATGTGCGATATTTAAGCAGTGTCACGTAAATGCGCCGTTTGACTGTCAACAACATTTTAAGCAGAATTTAAATCAAAGTTAATTATTGTTGAATAATTTACATAAATTTACAAATTATTTTTTATACCCTGAACCCATTGAAAATGGGAAATCAGGGTATAATGGTTCTGTTAAAATGTATGTAACAGGCAGAAGGAGGCGTGGCAGACCTCATAAAGTATATCTATTTTTGATAAGGGCGACGATCTGAGTTGATTTAACCCTGCCCGTCTGTTTGTCTGTCCGTCTGTCCGACTGTCCGTCTGTCCGACTGTCCGTCTGTTGCGTAAACTACAAAAGGTAGAGATCTGAAATTTGAAATGTAAGCTCGTGTATACCTTACGCAGTAACAGTTTATTACTTTTTTTCGATAACTCTTCCTATTTCCTTATTATCGATGAAATTCGATAATTTTGCTTCGTTTTTTAAGCGTAACTTGAATACCGTTATAGCTTTAGATTTCAGATTTACTGTGTACATCCGTGCAATGAATACAGATATTGAATGTCATTAGTACACTCTAAAAGTTTGATTACGAAAAACCATCTAAAAGAAAACTTATTCAACAAATAAGTTTCAACAAATAAGTACGAGCAGAGAGTTTGTCAAAATTTAATCGAAATACAATGAAATTACTAAAAAATTTTGCCTAACCCACACATCAATTGAAATTAAACTTAGTTTTTCAATGCACTCAAGACAAATGCTTCAGTTGTAGACATGTTACGTAACAGACATGTTACTGTTGCTGTTACTGTTAAAGTATTTAGTTCATGTTATGCATACGCACTGTGCGACTGTTACTGTTAAAGTAATTAGTTAATGTTAAGTATATGCTCTGTATGACTGTTCCTGTTAAAGTATTTAGTTCATGTTATACGATAATCTTTTTCGTATCTACGCACTGTGCGACTGTTACTGTTAAAGTAATTAGTTTTTATTTATTTTTCTTTTTTTTATAATTAATTTACAAGTTATTTTGTATTTTATAAATGATACGCGAAACGAGTTCAATGCAATTAGTTTTCCCTTGGTTCAGTAGCGACGCATATTCATTCTGTGAAGGTGCGGCTACGTCAATGGCTGGCAGAGTGGTTAATGTCAAGCCTAACACTTTTAGGCCGCAATGTTTGGCGACAATTACCTATGGAGATGAATGTATTATTAAATATAATTAGCACTCTGGCAAGCAGGCAAACCTCTGGCACCATGGACATGCCAATAACATCGGCTCCGATGCGGCGCAGGAAACGCTGTTCGGCTGCCGTTTCGTGGGCTGGTCCACCCAAGCACACATAGACGCCTGACTTGATCCGATTGTCTTGTCCGATTTCATGACCGATTTTTATGGCCTTCTGGAGCAGCATTTCATCGTAGGCATCGATCATTGTGGGACGACGACGGCCGAAGCGCACGTCGTTCGGTCCAATCAATGGGGAGTGGCCACACCAGCCTAGCATATTGATGTGATCCTGGACGACCACAACGTCGCCCACATTGTGCTCGACTTTGATAGCACCCCCCGAACAGATAAGAAACAGATACTCGACGCCACATAGCTTCAACATGCGCACAGGCAACGTACAGCTGCCAATCGGATTCCCTTCGTAGTAGTGCAATCGCTCTTGGATGGCAATCACCGTGCCGCCCATCATTTGGCCCACGAACAGCTTGGAGTTGGGTCCGTGCAGTGGGCTAATCGGGAATTTGGGTATATCCGTATATCGTATTACAACCGGACTCTCGACCAGGTCGGCCACCATTCCCATTTGCGAGCCTAAAATCAATCCGTATTTTGGTTTCTTCTCCGTTTTACTGATTATATAATTCGCCATCTTCTGTACATCGTCGTAGCTGTACAGGCCACTCTGTGGCGTCTCAATGATGTCCTTGGGCTTGGCATTGGCCTGCTCCTGCAGCCGCTTCTCAATCAGCAGCTTCATTCGTCGTATCTGCAAAGCCGTCTTGAGCGCGCAGCAATCTTTATTACACATTCGGATGTTTCGATTCATTTTGGGATTGGGATTGCTGCAGTGGCTCAAGCGGCTTTCAAATTTTGTTCGCCTTATATAGTTTTTTTTTGTACTTTTTTTTAGTTACATGCTCAAATTAAAAATTTAAAAAATTCATTTTACATAAAGACAAGCAACTGCTTTGTTTTTTATGTTTCTCTTTCGTAGTCATTAAAAAATGGACTTATCTCTAGCTAAATGTTGCAGCTCAATGTACATACTCAAAAGGTAAATCAGGTAAAGGTAAATCTAGCTTTTAAAGTCTATTTTTATTGATTACATTCCTTCTTCGAAGAAAACACACTCAGAAAAGCAAGGAGTAGCAGAAAGAGATTCAAGAGTTTCTGATTACTTCTCTCTATATTAAAGCTAAAAATAAAACTCATTGAGAAGAAATTTGAAGAGCTCTTGCTTCTTTTGAGTCATTTTCTTCCTCCATTATTATCACTTTTGAGTGACTATACAGACTACTAAAGAGTGTGGAAAGAGTTTCCTTTAACTCAATAGACAAGACATCTATCTACTCGTATATACACAAAAAGCACAACTGACTCAGAAATTGGCTCAGGACAGCTGAATTCATATTGAAGATAGTTTGTGCTTCTAAATGACCCTGCAGACAAGGTGTATATAGCCTATATATTATGATCCATAATCTAGTTATATTTGTATGTCCCGATGTTCGTCCGTCTGTCCTCGACCTATTCCATTTGCTCACTCCTGAAAGCTAATATACTCAGTTTACTTTGCGAGCGACCAAAAAAAGTCACTCAGTTAAACGAGCTCAGCAGCTCAAGAGTTCTGGCTTCATTTTGAGTGGCATTCTCTGGCCCTATAAAAGGGCGAGCCTAGAGCAGAGTTTCTTCAGTTCGATCCCTGAGCTCCTGCTGAACAGACGCAGAGAAGTGCACTGAAATTTTGGTAATTATTAATAATATATTTTGTTAAGTGATTTATTTATAAATGTTAACTATTTGTAGTATATTTAAGTTTTTTTTTTTTTAATAATTTGTGTTTGACTATTTAATTTATAAACAAATACGTTATTTTGTTAAACAATATAAGTTAAAATACTTGATGTTTAACTATTTAATTTATAAAATAATATATTTTTTCCTAAGCAATATATTAATTATTTAATAACAATTTCAGTAGTAAGAATATTAATATATTTAAAAGTAAACATGCAAATTGTTATTATAGTGATCATGATGTTAATGATCAAGATGTTAATGATTAGTATGTTAATGATCAAGATGATAATGATCATGATTTTAATGATCAAGATGTTAATTTTTAAGATGTTAATGATCATGATTTGAATGATCAAGTTATTAATAATCAAGATGTTAATGATCATGATGTTCATGATATTGTTAATTATAAGAATCATGATCATATAGATCATCATAATCATGTTTGGTATGAATAATAATTTGACAATGATCATCATGAAACAAATTTTCAGTATCATATTCATTGTAAATCTTCTTCATCATGTTGATCATTAGTATTATGATTATCATGATTATTATAATGATTATTATGATTTTTATATATTTCTTAAGAATAGATAAGGTCTTAAGCGTCTTCCATTGCTTTTACTTGAAACGTTTTATTTAGATTTGAATTCTCTTCCATTTTCTTGCATTTCTGTCTGAGTTAATTACGTATTTGCTATTTGCTTTTGATGATAAATAAAAGCTACGTCTCAGCGATTCCAGCGTCGGTTCGGACTTGTAATTTATATCATCGCATTGATTATAATCTTTGCGGTTTGATCGAAGCCAGCGCAGCAACAATGTCAACAGCATGGATAGCGAACGTGACTTTGTAGGCGGCAACAACAACAACAACAACAACAACAATAGCAATACTCAAATGACAATAACAAAGCGCTGCAAAGTTTTCTATTTCAGTTTCGTTGTTGTTGCTTTTCGTTTCGACTTTGTTATTGTAAAATTAATAAATTTATAGAGACGGGCGGGCAAACGCTTCAGCGATTCACTCAGTGCCAGCGACTCTGATCCGCTGCCCACTCTATATATAGTTATGTAAATATGTGGGCGTGGCACAGCCTTCAGCCACGCCCAGTCGATCTGTCAAGCACCAGTCACAATTTCCAGCTGCGGCTGTTGACAGATGCGCGCCGAAAAAACCGCATGAACAAAAAGAAGAAGAAAACAAGTAAAACTGCTTTATGCCCGAGAGCACGACTACGAGATACCTTAACTATGGGAAATTCATTACGTGCTTCTTATTCGTATAGTCTTATACTACTTTTTCTCTAATGTGTCACATTCAAATATTATTCTATTCTTATGTAGTCTTATACTTATATACTCTTATTCCCTTATGCTATTATACTCTGATACTCTTATGCACTTATACTCTTGTGCACTTATACTTTTATGCACTTATACTCTTATGCACTTATACTCTTATGCAGTTCTACTCTTATACTCGCATACTTCAACACTCTTATGCTCTTATACTTTAATACTTTTATACTCTTATGGAATTATACTCTTATACTATTTTGCACTTACACTCTTATACACTTACTCCCATCTTATACTCACTCTTATACTTTTAGAGTCTTATACTGTATTCTTTATTCCCTAATTTCCTTATACTCTTATATTTCTATTTTCATATAGTTTTATTTTATACTTATATACTTACTCGTATTTATACTTACTCTTATACTTATACAGACATTTATTTGTGACAGACACAGCTGAAGGAACATTTATATACACTAAAGCCAATATACTCTGTTTGGCCTTTTGCTCTGGGTGCAGGGCAGATAAATTTATAAAAAAAAGAAAAATTTGACTTGTGGCGTTGACTGTTGACAGATTGTTGTTGCGGCATCTGTTGTTGTTTATTGGTTTACCCTATTAATTAGCAAAGAAATAAGTTATAATGGCATCCACTGGCCAGCAGCCAGCAGCCAGCAGCCAACAGCTAACAGCCAACACCCAGGCAGACAATCAACGACAACAATTTGAATTGTTTATCAGGCAGGCCACATGCATTTTGTTTATCCCCCAGTGACACACAGGGAAAGAGAGAGGGAGAGAGGGAGAGTGGTAGAGAAAGGCAAACAGAATGCAAATGAGGCTGACTATAAGCATAAATATTCTGTGTAGAGTCTAGCAACAAGCACTACAACATCAACAACAACAACAACTAGAATAGCAAAAGTACTCTGCCTGATATTCAATGATGTAGGACAACAGGTCGTATGCTTGTGTTTTCATTTAAATCACGTATACGCATGGTAAACATCTGATTGGTGCCAAAAACAAAAGATAGTGCTCGCAATAATATGATTAATTGCGATATACGTGTTTTATTTACATTTTGCCACAGCTCCACATTCACACGCAAAAATCCTCTTTTGTTTCTGCTGTTTTCACATGACTCACAATGCACAATTAAGCTGCTTATTAAGGTTACAAATGACACAAAGGAATATTTTTTACGATATATATAAGAGCATAAGTTCATGTCATATATAGTATGCATATATATATATATATATATATATATACTTATATAAACTTATATATATTTATATAAAGAGGTAACTTCTAAAACACAGCTGAAATGGTAGTCAGTAAACCTCACTCGACTTTTTTATGTGCGGAACCCAAATGAGTCAACAGGGTTTCATGTCTTTGTTAAGGCTTGATAGAGTTGATAAAGTAAATCTATATTCCTCAACACATCGATAAGCTCAATTGCACAAGTCATATTCCGGTCACCTTTAGCCTGTCTGTTCAGCTCGTAAAGTACAAAAGCTAGAGAATCTCTACATAGAGATTCCCAATTGTGAAAGTATATTCCCATCATGAATGTGTAGATCAAAATCAAAATAACTTATTTCAATTTCTTAGCAAACTCTTCAGATTTGATATGAAGAAACAGTTTATAAAGTAAACTGTCAGTAAAACTTTCTGATAAACATAATATTTTGAAAACAATTTGAAACGAGTATTAAAATTAACATATATATTTATAAATTATATATTCAAATTGTTTTCAAAATATTATGTTTATCACAAAGTGTTGCTGTCCAACATTTCAGTCGCACTACTGCTGGGCAGGGTATTTGCTAGTCGGTTACTACCGCCTAGAGTGTTCTTGCTTCTTTGCCTCTGCCTTAATCAAGTTCTATTTTTGAATATATATATATGATAATATTTGATATTTAATTGCTATAGCTAACATTTGTTGTCTCTTTCTGTTCTGTCTCTTTTTACAGTCAAGCATACGCCCCAGTAGCGAGTGAGAGTGAGTTCGGCCAGGCGGCAAGCTGATACCAATGAAAACCAATGCAAACAACAATTGCAATTATATTAGTAGTGCATGCGGCGAGTCAAACGTTGCTAGAGAACAGTTGAAGAGGAAGGTGAAGCGCGAGCCTCGCAGTCACACGTACAAGTGTTTGAACCATAATCCGTTAACAAGGCTCAAGCTGCTTGAACAGCAACGCCAGCAACTCAGTCGCTGTTTGAAGTTTAGCTGCAAAAACAGCTCCTGACCAAGAGCCGAAGTTCAAGTTGTTGACGTTTCTGCCTTTCTTTGACTTGTTTCCATTTACTCTGGCTCTGGCTCTGGCTTTGTTGCCTTCTCGTTTCGTCGACCGCCTGTTGCACAAAAGTCAAAGCCAAGGCAGTTGCCTTAATTGCCCCGACAACCACAGCAGCAGCAGCAGCAGCAACATCAACAGCTACAATCAGCGAGGAGAGTAAAGAGACGTTCCACCGAAAACGAAATTCTGCAAGTGAAAACTTACTTTACAATCAACCGAAACAGCGTGAGAGAGCAAGGGAGAGGAGGCGAGAAGAAAGAGAGAGAAAGAGAGAGAAGCGAGAGAAATCTAGATTGTGAATGACAACGAGTCAGGCAGCTCCTTTAGCTACAAAGCAACCACGCTGACTCTGACGAGTTTCCTTTACAGTAAAAAACCAGTAACTGTAACTGGAACTGGTATTTGTCTACACACACGTATATACAATTAATATTATCAACGACTCAACACACACACACGCAGACACACACCGATGTACTGGGCTGTTGATTATTACGCGGAAATGGGACAAATCTCACAAGATGTAAGTAAAATACTGATATATTATACTATATTGTATAAGTGATCATATATGAGTGAAAGAATTTATAAGACTAAGTTATAAGCAATGCTTTTTTATAAGTGTATATAAGACTGACAGACTGTATAAGAGATACTAATGTACAAGCGTAGAAGACTGTGTCTTTGATGGGTTTATGTCGTACTGAAAGACTGTAGAGGGCAGACTTAGTGTATATAAGACTGACAGGACTTATCAGACATACTAATAGGCAAGACTGAACGACAGTATACGACTGAGAATTACTGGCAAGTTGCTAAAATACTAAAAACTAAACTTTTTATATAAGAGCCAAAGACTGTGTAAGACCTACTAACTAAAATATAAGTGAAGTCGATATTATATTATAATATTATTATATTTTTCTTATCTTTATTGATATAAGAGTTTACTCTGAGACTTACTAAGATATAAATGAAATTACGTTATATACTTAATATTTGTGTTTTTTGCTTAAAGAGTTAAGAACTGTAGAAGACTGAGATTAGAATAGTAAAATTCTTTATAAAAGACAAGTTGACTGTATAAGACTGAGACTTACTATGATGTAAGTAAATACTAACTTTCTTAGATATTTATAGAAGAGTTCATACTCTAATAATACTGCATGAGACTGTAAAAGATTTGAACTACTAACTTTCTTAGATATTTATAAAAACTCTTAAAAATACTATTTACGATTGTATAAGACTTTATTCCGGCGTATTGCTTGATTTAACTACCAGTCTTTTGACAGTTGGAGAAGTTTGAGGTTTTTCGTACCAGGCTTTTTCTTATGTATCTCAATATGCTTATATAAGACTGTCGAGATTGTATAAGACTTGATTTAAGATTAAAAGCTTCAAATAAACTCCGTTAACAGTTTGAACTAGCTGCTACTCCTTTTATATATGTATATATTCTATATATATATTATTATATTATGTATATTATATATTTTATATATTTATATCTGGGTATAAGAGATCTTATAAGATTAAACAGTCACTGCTTCGAACTACGCTTCAAACTGATTCCCTGTGTTTTGATAGAGTTCGATGCGTCTTCTACTGAAAATATTGCTAGCCTTAAATAGCTAGCTTAAATATTTTTATAACGAAATTGACGCTAAATTTTTGGTATATTTCTAATGCAATTATGATTATCAATTATAATCAGATTTTGGTTGGCAGTTTATCTACCGCAAACCAAACCATCATTAATGTCGACTCAGTCAATGTCTCTTTTTCTCCAAATATAACTAATTTGGTTTGGGTATCGATTCATAGAATTAAATCCGCAATGAAGTTTGGCTTCTATTCACAGTTTTTCGCATTTATCACAATTATTTTGTTGATTGTCAATGGATGTGTGCGTAATTGAGTGCCACAAAACTGTTGCCACAGTTGGTTGCATGTATCGATAAGGGAGAGAGGGAGAGAGAGAGAGGCAGAGGCTGTGGCTGTGTTTGCCACGTGTAAATCGATTAAACGGCTGTAAGGGAAATCAACATTCAAAATGAGCTGCTTTTGCCTGTTTGTTTCGCTTTTCGGTGTAATTCATGAACTAATTGAATTTTTGCAGATAGCTGCGGGCCAGTTCAACTCTCTGACTACACACACACACACACAAACGTGCACACCCACACACTCCTACATACAGAGTCGAGTTCGAGTTCGAGTTCGAGTTTTGTTTCATTGTAAAGTCTAGACTAATTAGAGATACAAATATGTTTCACATATCATGTCATAATTGTAGTTAAATTAATTAATGCTAGCATCGCATACATTTGCTTTGCTCAAATGAAACAGGACAGAGAGGGAGAGAAAGAGAGAGAGAGAGTGGGAGAGAGAGACAAGCAGAAATACAACTTGCATAGATTTCCTTTGTCACCGTCCGCTCTACCTCTACCTCTCCCTCTCCCTCTTCTTCTCTCTTTGACTTCCAATTTTAATATCTTTGCACTACAAAATATTGCAGAAAAAGATGATAAAACAAAAAGTCAGTAAAATTAAATTTTACTAGGAGCTTATGCTGAAACTTAAATACTCTTTCGAAAAATTTAAGATACAAAAATCAAGTTAAATTAAAATAAATAAATAAAAAAGAAAACTGATAAAAAAATAAATAATAATCAAAATATAAAATAAAATTTGATAAAATAAATAAACAAAAATAAAATATACAAAAACTATTTTCTTTTAATACAAATAATTATTTAATAATATAATAAAAATGATAAAAAATAAAAAAAATTGATAAATATAAAAAAAATATATTTTTTTTGGAAGTAAACAACATTAACATTGAGTTAGACTGACCTTTACAGACTTAGTTAGGTAAGGGTATACAAACATTCATTCGGTAATAAAAAGAAAAACAAATAAAGAGTTGTGAATACTTTTATGATATGCATGCCACATGTATTTTTCATTTTGAAGCAAACAAATAGTTTTGCTGAACAATGAAGGATGGATTTGCTTTCACAATATTATCACAATATAGTAAAAAAGAACAACCTGAAGCCATGAGGATTTTCATTTAACAGCAGGAGAATTTCTATTAAATAAAACTTTTAATTGAAAGAGAATGAAAGGAGCATTTCAAACTATGCGAATACTGCGCAATTTCTATGCTGATTTTTCTGTTCATTTTTCATTTTTTTTTTTTGGCTAGTTTGATAAGCCGTTGAAAGCTTCAGAATGATTCAGCTTTTATTATTTGTATTTTTTTTTTATAGCTATAAAATTGAAAACGATAAGAATATATATATAATATTTATATGGCGTATGTGAAACAATTTTAGAATAAAATATTGTTGAGCAGAGCAAAAGTGGGTCACCACATCTGTTGCATAGGGACAGCAAGACAAAGAAAGATATACATATATATATATATATATATATATATATATATATATATATATATATATATATATATATATATATATATATATATATATATATATATATATATATATATATATATATATATATATATAATATATATATTTATATATATATATAGAGAGAGAGAGAACTACATAGGTAAAGAGAAATTAACTGAAGAGAACCAGAGACTTAGAGTGTGAAACAGAGAGAGACTCACAAAGGAAGAGAGACTAGAGATAGAGGTGAGAGAAATAGAGATAGAGATAGAGATAGAGATAGAGATAGAGATTGAGATAGAGATAGAGATAGAGATAGAGATAGAGATAGAGATAGAGATAGAGATAGAGATAGAGATAGAGATAGAGATAGAGATAGAGATAGAGATAGAGATAGAGATAGAGATAGAGAGATAGAGAGATAGAGAGATAGAGAGATAGAGAGATAGAGAGATAGAGAGATAGAGAGATAGAGAGATAGAGAGATAGAGAGATAGGAGGATAGAGGAGTAGAGAGGATAGAGACGATAGAGATAGACATAGAGAAAGAGAAATCTACAACAAAATTTTCATCTAGAAGACATAGGAAAAGCTCTATTTTGTTAAGCAGTGTACAATACGGCCAAACGGTCTGCTAATTAGTCAACAAATAAATACTATATAAAGTAAATAGTTGAATGAACTCGGAGTAAAACTAAATGAAATTTAACTTTTGCAATTTTTATTCTTATAAATCATTGAGGAATATTTTGTTGGCATTTACGAGTCCTGAGAAAAGTTTATACACTTGGCCAGTCAATTAAGATATAAATTTAAATAGGCATAAAAAAAGAGGAAGAAAAACATATAAAGTAGACTATTTATTTCTATTAGTGAATTTGGCTGACTAAATGGCACGCACATGCCATATAGATAGACATTCTATTTATTCTTTTTTATAGCATTTCACACATAAACATATATATATATATATATATATTATATTATATATATAATCACAAAAATACATTTGAAGCATGTCGCAATAGAAGGCGAAGCGCTATAGATAAATTTGTATACTAAATATTTCGACTTACTTCCGCATCTGCAATTAAATTGCACAAATCATTAAATAAAATGCTGAAAATGTTGAAAATGTTGGCGAATTCGTTTTGCGTCGAGCTAAAGTGTAACCAAAACTAATCTGATGCAATTTTCTGTGCGCATTGCAGCCAGATGGTGAATCAGACACGCAGATGGTCAGATGGTTCGGCATAGATAAGAAGAAACTGCATTAGTCAACGATTTAATTTAGTCAATCGGCCAGTCATAGTATATAAATATATGTATAGGTAGAACTGTATTAGTATCAATCAGTCAATCACTTTGTATCGTATAAAGAATTAGCCACTTCGTCTATCAGTCGGACAGTTGGAGGACTTGTATTAGTCTATGAGTAAGTCAATCCGACTTTAATGCATCATTCAAGCAACCAATCAGACAATCATTCACTCAATTCACTCACTCAATCTGTCAGACAGAAAAAGAGTTGCATTACTCAACTTTTCAGTCAGTCAATCAAATACCCAATCAATCAGAATTCATACAAAAAGTGCATTATTCACTTACTGAATTATTCAATCAGAGTTTAGTCAGTCAGAAGAATAAGTTTATTTACTGACTTAGTCAATCAATCAAGTAGACTGTCAATCGAATTTAGTATACATATGCTGTATTATTCACTTACTCAGTCAATCAGTCAGTCAGTACACATATAGAGAGCTGCTCTATTTATTCCTCAGTCAATCAAACTTCAATCAGTTGATAGCAAACAGCAGAGTTGCTTACTATTTCGCACTCTGTCAGTCGGTCTCATCAATCATCAGACTTGCACTTTTTCACTAGGTCAAACAATCAATCAATCAATAAGTACACATATCACTCTCTCTTAGTCAGTCAATCAGCTGCATTTCATCAGTAAGTCAGTGAGTCAATCAATCAGCACTTGTGCCGTCAGTGACTCAGTCTATCCCTCTATCAGTCAGTCAGTCAGCCAGTCAGCCAGTCAGTGTGCCATGTCGTTATTCCGTCACTCAGCAAAAGGCTTTTGGACTGTTGCCAGAGTGGGAATGGTGCACATCTGTTTATTTTGATATTGTTGCCTATCGCCCTGGGTATTTTTATACAATTTTCATTTATATCAAATGCGAAAGCATCTCCGTGTTATATAAATAAAGATCACATCTATCTATCTATATACAATAGTTCTTTGACTATGGGCATTTAATGTTCATTCTATTTACTCTTGTTTCTGTCTTTCACTTTTCTAATGAATAAAGCTGAATCAAGGAAATGACAATTATGAAAATTATTGTATTTAGATGTATGGCAAGTCTTATCAATAAACTGTTATCAGGCCAAGGAGCAGCTTGGACTTAGCTGTCTATTGTTAGCTCAACTACAGTTGTTGTTGCCAGTTCATTGTTGTTACTGGCAATAATATGCACCCTAATAATAATTTGCCACACTCTGCCACACTTGTGTTTAGTTTGCTCATGTCTTTGTGTTTGTATTGCTATTGTTTTGCCTTTAGAGCTTCGATTGTTTGCACTTTATCAGTAGACAAAGTGTCGCAGCAACTGAGTGCCAGACAGGCACACACACACACACACACACACACACTGACTAACACCCACACTGACTAACACCCACACTGACTAACACATATATATATATATATATATATATATATATATATATATGTATATAGTGCTGTCAACTATCTAACGTTAAAACAAAAAGCAGATGGAAATCAAAAAGAGGGAAAAAATAGTTGTAGAGGAAATTAAAAAGAAGTGAAAATTGCATAACAAAATGTTAGCTCCATAAATGTTTATGAGTATTTAAATTTGTATTTATTTTCTTCTTCTACAATATTTAAATTTATTATATTTTTTTATTTTTATTAAATTTCTATATTGTTTATTTTAATTTTTATATTTTGAGTTTTTAATTTTCATATTTTTAAATATTTTATTTTTAATTTTTAATTATTTGTTATATATTTTAAAAATATTTGTAATATATTAAATGAATTTCATAATATATTTATATATTTTTTTTATTATTATGAAACCTAGTTGTACTCACAATTTAATTTAATATATTTGTAGTTCAAATCATATCAAAATAAATGGAAAGCGATGAGGAGAGCTTGATATATGTGAGTGGTTTGACTGCGATATCGATATATATCAATATTAAAGGTAGTAAAGCGCACTATCCCAATAAATTTAAAGTTTAACAAAGTCAACGAAATATAGAAAAAATTGCATAAATTAACGGTGCGCTCGCGCAAAGTGCAAGAGGCAGAGGGGAAGGGATGGACGAGTCAGTCAACCAGTATAAAGTGAAATATCAAAGACAGCTAACAACAGGCTAGAACTGTATGAAAAAAGGCTAAAAGGAACGAGAGAGATAGTCAGATTGAGGAAGTGAGTACGGAGTATAGAAAATGCAAATCGAAAAGCAGCTAAAAAAGGCTAGCTCTCTGCGGAAATTGGCTACATTGACAACACAGATGCACACACTCACACACGCATAGAGAGAGGAGTCTGTCAATATTGGCAGTTGCTAGACACTTGCAAACATGTATAGTACTTACCGATACCATGCAACTGAGTGTAAATATGTATCTGTATATATATATAGATATGTACTCATAAGAACTCGATGCCATATACTGCCTGCATTTGCAAAAAAAAAAAAACAAAAAAAAAACAAGAAATACAGAAAAAATACAGTGGTTCGACAGTGTAAAACAATACCAAAAACAAAAACAAAAAAAAAGATGGTAAAATACAAGATAAATAAAGATAAGCGAATGAGTTTGTAAATTGTGTTTTTGTAGAGTGCCTGAAAATGTTTTTTATACTTCAAATATTTGCACAACAAACTGAATGAATGCAGTTGATTAATTAAATAATATACACTGATTACAATATATATATATAAATAGTAGAGATATGTCTCTGGCATAGGATGCAGCTGCTCATTGTTCTCGCTGTAAGTGGAACAACACACAATTCTCTCACTCTCTCTCTGTATATACATATATAAAAATACATATTTATATGAGATGCATGTAAATACATTTACATTCATATGCAAATAAACCTAAATTAATATGCTAAGCTCTAACTACAAACTGAACAAAATCCAATTATATATATACATATATATATATTTGAATATATGTATATATACTGTTTGTTCACTTATGAGTTTATAGTTTATCACGTCTAGACGCGCGTTTTATTAGCTACAAATAGTTTATAATGCAACAACAACACACACATACACACAGAGATATGAATGTAATTATATATAAAGAAACAAAGTAAGAGTGTTCAAGTCGGGAGTGATTGACTAGGACATGCCCGGACTGCGTATACGTATCATAGCATATTTGGATTTTTTAAGACACTGTTAATTTCTAAATACAATTTGAAGCATCCTTATATCAAATTACTTGAGTTTAGCTTTTCAAACAGAATGTATTGTGTACCTTATACTCCCTTACTCTTTACTCTTATACTCATATATTCGTTCATATATTTATGTACACTTCTATTCGTGTACGATTGTACTCTCCTTCTCTTCTATTTTTATATACTCTAATATATTTAGTATTATACTTTTATACTCATATAAAGTTTTATACTTATAATTTTGTTTTCTTCAACTCTTATACATTTATATACTCTTATAATTTTATATCCTTACCCCAATATATATATTTATATTTATACTCTTGTAATCTTGTACTCTTATACTTTTAAATATATATATATATATATATATATATTTATAGTTTTAAATTCATGTACTTATATATTAATATACTTTTCTACTCTTATACTCTTCTATAGATTGGTAGTCCTATATAGTTGTATACTCTTATACTATTTATTTGCACTTATACCCTTGTACTCTCTACTCTACTCTACTATTTTAGACCCGGCTCATCTGTTTATTCTGATGAGGAATTTACATATCATTTATGGGTTCGGTCTCACCTTTGTACGAAAACTAATATACTCCATTTACACATTTTCAATGGGTTTGGCGTGTAAAAAAAAGCTCTCAAGTTGTTGCTTTTTTTCTTCATTTTTTTACTATTATTATTATTATTATTTCGTTTTCATAGACACTTATTTTAGTTTGCATTTCTAGCACCTGCCGTTTTTTCCACTTTGCTTGTTTACCTATTCACCTATCTAGCTATCTCTGTCCGACAGCTCAGCTATCTCTACCTACTTATTTATTTTGTTTGCTATTTCTCTTTTTGAGCTGTCTACCATTTATGCTAATTTATTTGCTTGTTTACCAGCTTTTGTTTTAATTTGTTGAGGCCACTACTGTTGACATTTGAAGCGAAACCTCGCGCCCACTCGACTACAACAACGGCTACAGCGCCGACAACAACACCAACAACAATGTTATAAAAAACATACAATAACAATGAAAATTCCACATCAAGTGAAAACCGCAAAGCAGAAAAACTAAAGTAAATCAAGTTGTCAGTCAAAAACAAGAAAAAAATAACAATAAGAAAACATGTTAGGGCGTTGCAGCCGGGTGTAACTGACTGCATATTACTCGCTAACAGCTCTCATTGATTTCGAGTAGTATAACTTATAGATCTCAACAGCCGAATAGTTAAGCAACTGCAAAACTCTATGATTCCCTCTGAGGGAGGGATTATCTTAACACCTTTTCAGACCTAAATCCATACCAGTATATAGCCCACTTTTGTAGTATATACACCAATCCTATATACCCATCTTCCACATTGTGAGCAAGCATTACAACTGAAATATAACCCTCTTCGTCATGTGCTAATTATGCAAATTATTTAATTTGGTTTATTTACGTTGTACTTCATGCGTTTTCCTGCTTTATTCTTTTTTTTTCCTCTTTATTATTGTGAAGAAGGAAATCAAAATTAGCTTACAATAATTAATTACACACATTAACATAAGCTGAGAGAGCAGAAAAAGAAGAGAAACAGCCATAGGAGCAAAGCTGAAAATAGAAGCATAAAAAGCATCAACAGCTGCAACACTTTTGCATAGAATTGCAGCCACTGTTGTAGATGAAGAAGACGGACATTTGACAGTACGTCTCATTTGTAAGCGCCACGCTTTATGATTTCGCACGTAAGCACTTCCTTGAATGTGTATTTTGTAGTGCCATTGAATCGTTTACACTGAACAATAGCAAATTTGGCACAAGACTAAATGGGAATTGATGTGGAAAGGGTTTTGTTTGTTTCTATAGAATCGTTTACGTCAAGCGATGTTTGTGCTTCAACAGCAATGTGTAGAACAGTAGTGCGTAGAACAGTAATGTGTATAATAGTAATGTGTATAACAGTTATGCACAACAGCAGTGTATAACAGAAATGTATTGTAATCTAAGCAATGTATGACAGCAATATATAAGACCAATGTATAACATAAACTGTATAATTGCGATGTATAACAGCAATATGCAACAATATGTGTATAACA
The DNA here is from genome assembly GCA_035045365.1 of Drosophila leonis. NCBI lineage: Eukaryota > Metazoa > Arthropoda > Insecta > Diptera > Drosophilidae > Drosophila > Drosophila leonis. Next base: position 324,644 of record JAWNPC010000485.1, on the reverse strand, counting down.
GCAATGTACAACAGAAATGTATAACAGCAAAGTATAACAGAAATGTATAGAAACAATGTATAACAGCAATATACAAAAGCAATGTATAACAGCAGTGTATAACTGAAACTACAGAACGTGTATAACAGATTTAAATGATATTTATATAACAGATTTGTATAACATAATTGTACATATGTGTTATAATACGAAACAGCAGACCAAAACAAAGCGAAAATGCAGGCTAAGTGAAAGTGTTACGTTAAATGTGATCTGTTATAATAAAAATTGTTATACACACATGTGTCACAGAGAACACACACAGAGGGCCTTGAGTAAAACGTACTTCAAATGCCTTTTGACTGCTCCACTCATCCAGACTTTAGGTCGAAGTTCTAAGTTTAGCTTAAGGCGAAGTTATGACACATCACAACAAATGATTTTTCGATTCGTGTAATCTTCGAGAAGCGAAAAGTCCCTTTGATGCTGGTGGCGAAAACTCTGTTAAACAGTGTAATTATTAGTCACCTCGTCGAATATCGGCTTAGTGTTTGCTTATGTAATTCAATTTTGTAATTAAAATGCCAGCTGGCTGCCACGTCTGTCATCAAGGCAATGAATGAACGAACGAACGAATGAACTCCCCCTTCTGTGCTGCCCTTGTCGAAAGTATCGCTTGTTGTGCTTTAGAAGAAGCTGACATTACTTCAAGTCCACTCAATTATGCTCAAATTTATGCATGAATGCATAAGCAAGGGCCTGGTTTCTCGCTTTTTCACTGTTCACTTTTCAGTTTTCGGTTTGGGTTTGCTTCAGAACAACAACAGCAACAACAACAACAGCTACAACAACAATAATAATAATAATCATAAAAATAACAACATTAAAATGTGTGTAGCGATAAATTATGCTCAGTCACGTCTCGCATTCATATGGAGCAAGAGTCGCTTCCTCTAATGCTGACCTCCATTTAATGTTTTTGTGTTTCCTATGCTCATGTTGTTTATTATATATATATATATAAACATATTTTTTTTGCGCAGCTCTTCTAAAAAACAAAATATGATATGAAAATTATCTAACTTGCGTTTGACTCTGATTCTGGAGTTGTAGACAGAGTGAGCGAGAGAGAGAGGAGGAAAGTTGTTCCAATTAATCAATTTATGAACTATTTTAGCTATTTAGCGATCTATCAACCAATCTGTTAACCCATTTAGCTATCTATCAATATTTGTATATATCTATCTTTACCTTTCTATCTGCCTACCTATCAAGTTTATCTATCTAGCTATCTCTCTAGCTACAACTATGTACCTATTTATTCGATTTATCTATCAATATATACGTATATAACTATCAAATTTCCATCTTTACCTATCTGTCTATCTATGAAACTCTATCTATCATATTTATCAGAGTATATGCCATTAATGAAGATGTAGAAAGCGCGAGAACTTCATGCAGTTGACACATCAAAGTGCATTCACAGCAGCAACAAAATAACAAACAAAAAAAAGAAAAGAAAGAAACACTCACCATATCACGTATACGCCATGCGGACGAACGAGTTTGGAGCGGCAGCAAAACAAAAGGCAAGACTCTGCGATAGTGGAATTACGAATACCCTACAATGCACGCTGCTTTAATGCAAGCTTTCAAGTTTTGTTGTTGACAAAGAAACTGCATAAAGCAGCATACACATAGACTTACATACATACATATACGTGTCCATTAAACTTGGCCCAGGTAGCTGTTCCCTGCCCCTACGCCTCCTCTCCTGTTGCTTCTGTGTAACCAACTGGTCCCTGGCCACTATGTAAGCTCTGCTCCCATAAGCCAAAGCCAAAGTCAAAGTGGTTTTGCTTTGCAAACCGGTTTCTCTTCCATCAAAGAGCGCACGACTGTGTGTGTGTGTGTGTGTGTGTGTGTGTGTGAGAGCTATTTTCCATGCTGTTGTCTTATACGACACTTATACTACACTTTCTTGACTGTTGCACTGTTGTTTACCTAAATTATTCCATTTACTCTCTTCTGGAGCCCGCAATTTCTCGACTTGTTCTCCTAAATTAACAAAAGGGGCGTAAGAGCAGCTTTCAGTAATTTATACTCAATTAACGTACATTAATTAATTATAATTTGCTTCTTATGCAATTTGTCAACGCGTTTTCGTTGCTCTTCCTCCCAGCCAAGCGCGCAAAAGTCTGACAAGTTCTTGCGAACCTTCAATTTGCTCTGGCGCCACCTAACGAAGAGCTGCCAATTAAAATGCAAAAAAAAAAAAAATAAACTGAATGCAAATAAGAAGCGAATAAAACAACAATAAACACAACCAAGAGTGCTCCAGTCGGGAGTGCCTGACTATGAGATACTCTAAATGGGTGGGAAATGAAAAAAACTATTGATTATATGAAACTAACTTCATCAGTTCACTTTTGTATATTCTTATAGTCTTATACTCGTTTGCTCTTATATTCTTATATTCATATTCTCTTATACTTTTATACTCATAGTGTTCTTATGCTTCTATACTTATTCTGTTATACTCTTAAAGTCTTATACTCTTATACTTGCATACTATTGTATCTTCATAATCTTATAATTTGATGCTCGTTCAGTCTTATATTAAAGTATATTCTAGAATCATACTCTTAACGTATAAGTGTACATTTATACTGTTATACTCTTGTTATCTTATACTCGTATACTTGTATACTGTTGATAATAATCTCATATATGTAGTCTTATGATTTTAGACTCAACGCATTCTAGAACTGTACTCTAAAACTAGTATACGTATACACTAACACTGTTATATTCTTGTCATCTTATAATCTTATATGCGCTTACTATTAAACTTGTATAGTCTTATAATCATAAACTCGTATAGTCTTATAATTTTATGTTCTTCTATAGTTATACTTCTATAAAGATGGACAGGATGGACAGAATATATATACCCCATGCTGTGTTGCCTCCTGCATACACTTTAACCAAAACAAATATACCCGCTTCAATCATTTTCAATGTGTTCAGCGTACTAGCGTATAACTAACAAAGAGTCGCCTTTGAACTAGAAGCTGTAATTAGTTGAATTTTTTTCAAAGAGAATTTCTCTACTCTAAATTGAGTTTGGCTCGTTTTGCCACACGTTTAAAAATTATTCAACAAATTTTTGATTTGCAAATTGGTGGAGCAGAGCAAACTATTTACATATTTTTGAAAAATGAATGGCCACGATCTCTGTGTGTGTGCAGCCCACATCAATTTGCATTTGAATAGTTGGCCATAAATCACATTGATTAATGGAACGTCTTGTTTATATGCTTAGTTCGGCACTTGTTAATGTCCGATGCCTGGCTACCAACAAGAATATGTCTAGCTCGACATTAAACATAATTAATTATGTGAAAGTGTTGCCATTTAGCAATCAACTAATCACTGAACTACAAAACACTGAACTAGGATCGAGTTAATGATACTCTGCGATCGATTGCCTCAAGCTAAAAGCTTAACTTTTATAACTAAGAGATTAAGTTGCCTATGATGTCGGTGCTATTTTATTTTTCGCAGCTGATTATAATGTACATATTATAAGCAGTTCCATTTTTTTCTGCTCTGTGGGTGTTTGCTCCAAAGTCAAACATAAAAAAAAAACTTTGATTTGGTTTTTCATTTTGCGTTCTGTTTTGATGGAACCGCTTGCCAAATTTGGCTTGATTATCTTTTAGAATAAGGCTAAGAGCGCGTGTGGGCGTATGCAAATTGTGTTAGCAACTACTTGATACAATCATATAAAAGGTATATAACATGTCTATATGTATGTATATAGTATGTGTCTACATGATATACAAAACGATAAGCAACTGGCTGATTGTGGCTCGCTATCAAGCAACAGAAGGCAGCTCAGTCCGACTACAAAGAAATGACTAGAAAACCGAAGAAAACAAAACACAAAAAACAAAACAAAACAACTAACAAAATAAGTCATTGAACGTTTAATAACATCGCCCCAGTTTAGACGACCAACAACAACAACAATAACAACAACAATGAAATAATAAAGAAAAAAACAACTTTGATTAACATTTTACAGTCAGTCAGAGCTTGAGTAAGCAGCAAGCAGATAAAAATATAGAAAAATGCTGCTGCATAAACATGTGTTGTTTAATGAGCAAATTATATACATATATAAATACATATCTATATATGTAGATATGGATATATATATATATATATATATATATATATATATATATATCTGTATAGTAGCTACACTAGCTTGTGAGCTGCTGCTAAATAGCACAACAACAAGCGCTGCTTTTGTATTGCTAATTGTTTACTAGCTACTTCAAAAGAGCATCTCCAGTATCTGCAGGTCAGTTCTGCCCAGTTAGCTTTTTTTTTGAGTACCAATCTAGCTTTTTTTTAAATGACTAATTGATTGTTGACTATTGATTTTGACTCTTTCACTTTGTGTATCAGTGCAAACCAGTTAACCTGTTTTGAGGACAAATCTAGTCTTTTTTTGAAGACTGATTTATGGTTGATCAGAGGCTGCCCAAGGAACTCTTTACCTTCCACTCTCTCTACTTCAATTTCCATGTTACTGCTCCTAAGTAAGCTTTTCTACAGGGAAATCTAGCCTTTTTCCAGCTGACTATTTGTTACAGAGAAGTGCATAAAGAACTGTTCCCTTTCCACTCAACTTCTTTCATTTGCCACTTTTTCTTCCATCTTATGCTGTCAACTCAAACTTTTTGAGGAGAAATCGAGCCAAACAAATTGTTGCTGAATTAGCCTAAGGAGCTCTGCCCCTTTCACTCCACCTCATTAGCTCACAGATGTGTGGTTATAGCTCGCTTCCTAAAGAGCTCTTCACCTTCCGCTCTCTCCCTTTCACTTAGCCTGTCAATGCTGCCGATTTAGGCCCTCTCTCTCTGAACATATTTAGCCTGTTTGAACCTGGTCAATTTAGATGCGTGCATCCCTGTGCAGTAGCGATAATTTTAATAAATCTGAGGCTTAAGCAGTGGCCTCTATGCTGGTTGGCTTTATGAATGGGCGAGTGCAGAGACTCGGCCATGCAATTCAATGGCAATCAGCTTTGGAGAAGCTCTTGCTTGCCGTAATAATGTAATAGAGAGCAATGTTTGCCTTTGCCTTTGCCGCCTGCCGTCTGCCGCTCGCTGCTCGCCGCTCGCCTTTGCCTGTTTGGCTTAGCCTTTTGCCTTTGGCCTTCGTGCACTAAAAAGGCGCATTACTCATATATCTGATGCGAAATGCAATTCACTGGACGCTGCTTGCCATGGCAACTGTTTATTGATTGGCAATCCGGAGGACTCAATAAAGCGATGTCCTTTTTGTGCGCGCAACAGGATATCGAGTTAACAGTAAACTGCTCATTGCGAACGTTTCATGATTAAAAAGCTGTGTGTTTTTGCTGTTTTGTTTTTTTTTTCGATAGCATTTTATGCATTTTTTCTCAGACATACATTGCGCAATATATGTTGGAATATTACGTATACGCAGCGTTGCAATAAATGTTTTATATACAATATTTGCATTCGTCTGATATTAAATTTAACATATTTACTCAATACGCATTTATTGATTACAAGTCGTATGCGTAATACGTTAAAGCTGCCATTTAGTTTAACTCTCAAATTGTAATATAATAAATGGAATATATAAATATATATAAATAATAATATATATAGTAAAGTGACATTTAGTTTAATTTGTAAATTATAATGTAAAATATAAAGTCAAATTAAATTTTATGAAAATTTTAAATTATAATTATATTATTATTGTATTGAACTTATTTGCCGTTGCATATTCTATACTTTGCGTATACGTAATATATATATTCATATTAAGTATAAGCATGCTTAACATTATTATGTATACAATATTTAAAACATTTTATATATATTTATTATTAATATTAAACTATTAATATTAAATATGTACAAAATGCTTGATATCTAAATCATAATATTAATTATTATTAATAGTATTAATTACTATTAATATTTAATGTAATGTTTACAAATTTAAATATGTAGTTTTTGGCCACCAACTCGTATACGTTATATGCGTATATATATTTATGATGCCTACATAATACAATAAACTATTTGATTGTGTCTACATGTTGTATACGCTATATTTATATGCGAATATTAAGTATACGCAACGTGTTACTTTGTGTATACAATTTATATGAGTGCATATTACGTGCACGTATTCAAAGAGAGTCTAGAGTCTCTAAATTTTGGATTCAGATTCATTTATGATTTACAAAATTTTGATTTTTGTTATATTTTGGATAGCAGCAAAAAAATTTTTTTTATTTTTTTAATTTTTTATTTTACTAGCTTGCATTTTTTCTGCTTTAATAAATACATAATTGAGTATAGTTTAAAGATATCTTAGTTGTTATTACGTATACGTCTTCAGAATGTCTTTTATACAACTACTATTTTGTACCTAGTCGCATACGCTATATACATCTAAATATTAAGTATACGCAACATTTTAATAATCATTTTCATTCGTTCTTTTTTCTGGTTTGCAGTGCGCTTCAACCGATTTTGATATGGATGATCTCGATGAATGTGATCAGGTGACACAGGTGATTGGCTATCATCCGCGATATCGTGATCACTTTCTGCACACGCAGAACTTTATTATGAAAGGTGATGGACCCTTGCCCTACGCCTATAGATACTATTTGGCCATAATAGTGAGTAGAACACGAGTTTATTGTTTTCATTTGTATTTCGCCTTAATTGGCGCTTATTGTTTAATCAACTTGCAACAGGCATTGTTGCAGCCAGCTATTATTCTATGATGAGTACTAAACTCATCTTTTTTTTGTTTCGTTCGTAAAAATCAGCCTCGTGTGTGCTTCAGTATTCAGTATTCAGTATTCAGTATTCATCAACATGCTGTTCGCTGCCGTAGCGTATGTAATAGGATGTGGGTGTATCTGTACCTTTGTCTCTGTTTTCTATCTCTCTGTGTGTATGTGTGTGTGTGTGTGTGTGTGTGTGTGTGTGCATTGTGCATTGTTGCCTTTGGCAAATTTAAGCACATTAGCTACCGCCGACTGACGCTGTCGGCTCACATTTGCTGCTTGTTGGCTGTTGATGCCCTATCAATGACAGCAGTCTCTACACACAAACACACACACACACACACACACACACACACACATACACACTTGTATACTCGCACAACAGGTTGAACATTGGGGAATCAACAACAGCAGCAAATTATTTCCACTGTTCTGAGCTCCCTCTGCAGTGTAGTAACAAAAAAAAAAATCAAGTCAGAATGCTGTAGAAAAGCTTAACTGACTGCAGAATACTCGTTCGCATCTAAACTTATTGCAAAATTAAAGTTTATCATAGAATAAACTATGAAAAAAAACAGTTTATCTTCATTTGCCACGCCCCCAAATGACATTGCCCTGAAGTATGAACAGTTCATTAGATGAAGATGCCTACACAGGAGTATATATTCCCATTTAAATGTCTCTGTGAATATACCCGTTTTCCCCCATGCGAACGAGTATCAAAAGCCTGTTGGGTCTCAGCTATTTTTGTTGTAGCTGCAACTGCACTGTCACAAGAATAGAAATTCTTGACAATGAGCAAGGTGGGGGCGTAGGTGAGCTGATGACAGGTGATACACTGCATGCTGCATGCTGCATGCCGCATGCTGCATACATGCAGCCACCACACTGCTAAAAACAATAGAACTGCTCGCAACCCAAACAAGTTTCTTAATAACAACTGACAGCATTTCAAATTTCATATTCATGCGAGCATTTTAGGTGTCAGAAAGGATTCGTTGGACCTGCCCCTGGGCCACAGTTAAAATGGAAAATTATGCGTCTCTTGTTTATAGCTGTAAAGGAAAAATAAGATTTCCACAGCACTGCAGCTATAAAAGGTAATAAGGACAGGCAGGACTACAGCAAGTGGGGAGAAATTCAGATGCACTGAGCTACGAGCTCGCATCTATGTTGAAATAGAAACTAAGCTTTCCCTTGGCTATTGATGTGAAGGGAAATGAAGGGCTGTTTAGTTATAGCTATAAAGAAAAACTAGAAGTAGCTCAGTAAAGGGGAAGGAAATAAAGCTGTTTTGACTATTGTTTTAGAGGGAAATCAAACTCCAATTGGATCAAGCAATTAGGGAAAATCCTTGTCTAAAGTCATAAAGGAACGGAAGCACGGGTGGATCTAGTTCTAAAAGTAAATTAGGGGAAATCAAGCCTAGTTGGATCTAGTGCTTAGTTCTTCAATTTAGTGCTCTTTGGGAACAACTTTAAAAGGGAAATTAAGGGAAATGAAGGCCTAACGACTGCTATGGGAATTTATGCGTCTCTCACATACAATACTAAGGCTAAATTAGAAATCCAATTATTATTAAATATTTAATATTTTCATAGGCAAAGCAACATGCATTGCAGTCGCATGCAGCATAGTTGGCACACTTAAAATTGCATTTCATTTAAAACCTTGAACTAAACTTTATTTGCACTGATTTATGGTTGGATAGAACATATGAAAAGTTCTTTTTCTTTGCGCATTTTGAACAAAAGTGAATTGGGAAAATGTTCTTCTGTGGCCAGGCAGACCTGCTATAAATAATGTATATGTATGTGAACCCATTTGGGCAAAGCTTCTTTTTCAACTGAACTGAACACTGAAAGGAAAATGTAAAAACAATTGCGGATATTTTATTATTGATGATAACATTTGCAGTCACACACGCACACACACACACAAAACACACACACACACACAAAACACACACACACACACACAAAACACACACACACACACACACAGGGACACACTCGAAAGTGTTTGTTAAGTTTTCAGGTAGCGGCAAAGCCGATTTGCTTCACTTTGCACGAAAGCAAGAAAAGTCAACTTTATTTTTATTTTGCAGTTTGCTGCTAAAGCTGAGCTACAATCATATTAAATTATATAGAAGCTTGTCAGTGTATACATATATATATATATATATATATATATATATATATATATATATATATATATATATATATATTTATCACAATATATATATATGGCTTATATGTCTCGTTTATAGTATGCCTAGTTGAATTTTGTTTTTGATACAATTGAAATACAATTGGTAAACAGCCAAAGGGGCACAGCAAATTTATAAATAGAAACATTTTTATGAACAACATCGTAATTAAAATTGATTTATGGCGCACTTAATTTTTCTACTTTTCACTGACTGCAGCAGCAACCACAACAACAACAACAGTGTGAATATAGACTCGATTGCAAATTGTACACCCACCCACAACACACACACACACACACACACACACACACACACACTCTCAGGCTTTCAGTTATTAAAAATGATAACTGTAAAGTTCTCTTCAGGCCGAAGCAAGCAGCTGACCAAATTTTTGCAACAATGCAATTTACCTTACGAAGTTATTTGAGTTTTTCATTTTTTAAGCTGCCTTTTTTTTGGTACACCCTGAACTTGTTGAAAATGTATGAACAGGGTATATAGGTTTTGTACAAATGTATTTAACAAGCTGCAGTAGACATACTATAAATTATAGATATAGATATAGATATATTGTAGATATAGACATAGATATAGATATAGACTTACATATACTTCATGATTAGGACAAGGAACTGAGAGTTGCTAGCCAAAAGTCAGTTTGTCATATTTTCTATCGATAACTAATTACAATTGCTTACTATCGATAAGTATCGATATTTATATTGATAGATTGATAATTTAAATCATTATTTAAAGACCAATAAAGTTACTCGAGTGTAAATTTTCTATATTGTTTCTTTTGTTGGGTATTTGCCAGTCAGGCAAACTCACGTACTCTGAATGTTTTTTTGTTTGTTTGTTCTCTCCCTTGTTCTTGCCATGTTAAAAAAAGCATATGCTGATATATGCCTTGTAAAATGCTTTAACAAAGGATCGAAGTAGTAAGGCTTTTTTAAGTCTTTTCGTTTTCTTTTTCACCTGGCATTCAGTGCAGAAGGCAATTAATAAATGGATTTTTATTCTGCTGTTCGAGTAAGTTTGCCTATATGAAATACAATTTGCTTGCCTCTCGCATATATCTTATATATAGATTTCTATATGCATGGCAATGCTCATAAACAAGATTAGATACGAGTGTTTTGGTTTTGGGTCTTTGACTTTTTATTTTCCTGCAAGTGATAAACACAGCAACAAATCAACGAATTTGTCAGAATATATATAGCCATAGTGCTATAACGATTTAGTGATGCACCTTATTAACTTTTGCTATATTTCAGAGCTGACACAAGCTGCGATGGTACATTTAGTATAGGTACATGGTGCGAATGTGCATGATGATGCTTTTAATTTATAGTCAGAGACAGCTTGGTACATTTTAGTGGGGGTACAAGCTGCGAAAGTACACTTTCTGTATATAGTAATGCATGCACTATGAATATAAAATATTATTAGAGAAATTTTGGTGTATTTTAGTGTTCATGCATGCAAAGAGGTGCATTTGTCTATGGTACTTAGGTACATTTTAGGGCCAGGGATATGTTGGTGCATTTTAGTATATAGTACGATGGTAGATATTAGTGATGATATATGGTACAAGGTAAAGTTGTCTTTGGTACATAAGTACGTTTTGTAAATTAGTCACTTAATAGTGTTAGTAATACGTTGGTACATTTAAGTTAGGGTACATAGAACAATGGTAAATTTTGGTGACGGTACATCACAGTCAGTAATGCGTTTTATGAATGTAAAATGTTGTCAGAGACACGCAGGTCTGCTTCAGTTAAGGTGCTAGGTACAAGGTACAATTGCACATGATAATTGGGTATATCTCACAATTGATTGATATATTTATATATTTTATATATTTATAAATGTTAATTGGGGTCGTAGACCCATTGGTACACTTTAGCCAGCGTATATCGTGCGTGGTGCATTTTATGGATATAAAATATTGAGCGACACGTTGTTGTGACACGTAAAGCTGAATTAGTGACGCAGCAGAAATAAGAACAAAAACGTATTTTGGGACTCACGCAGTGAGAAATATATTTTTAGCACATTTGCAGGTGTGAATGCTCTCCCAGGCACTTTTAATGGGATTTAACAATAGATTTTCATCTGATTGTCAAACTGTTTGTTTTACACGTATTTCTGATTGCTGTGCAAAATGCAAAATGCAAAATCTGATTAAATATTGTATTTTTGTTAAATTCAATTTATTTTTTTGTAGGCTGCTGCACGGCATCAATGCCCCTACCTGGTGAAGCGGTACGAGAAGGAGTTTGTTAACCAGGGCGGCAACAGCGAATGGCTAAATGGCTTGGAATATATACCCGCCAAATTACGTGCCATATATGATATAAATAAAATATTAGCCCATCGTCCCTGGCTGCTGCGCAAGGAGCACATTGAGGTAAGGCATCTTTGCACTTAGCATATAGAAAGAGAAAGAGAAAGAGAGAGAGTGGGAGAGGGAGAAAAAGAGAGATATCTATTAAATAGTTAATGACTTTTGCTTTTGCAGCGCCTGACCAAAGGCAGAAATAGCTGGTCTTTGTCTGAGGTGGTGCATGCGATGGTCTTGCTATCGCATTTCCATTCGCTCTCATCATTTGTGTTCTCCTGCGGTCTCACACAAAAGCTCGATGGTTTGTCTAGTCCCAAATTGAAAGGTGCGCCCGTGTCGATGCAGTCGCAGTCGCAGCCGCAGACGCAGATGCAGACGCAGATGCAGGTACAGGTGCAGTCGCCGAAGCTTGATGATGCAAGCCAAACCACAACCAGCCCCATTTACCAACAGCAGCAGCAACAACAGCAACAGCAGCAGGAACAACAGCAGCAACAGAAAAACGTTCTAGGGGAGATATCACTGAACAATAGCAGCAGCAGCAGCGCTGCTGGCAGCAGTGGCGTTGGCAGCAGTGGCGTTGGCAGCAGCGTCGGCGGTGGCGGTGGCGGCGGCGGCGGCAGCGGCAGCGGTGGTGGCAACAATACAAAGCCAGATTATAATAATACAATGGACAACAACAATGGCAAAGGCAGCGCAGCCAACAACAGTTTCGGCCAACACTATTTGGGTAAGAATACACACACACACATACACACACACACAGTTATCTTTGCAATGTCGAAGATTAAATACCCTTTGCTGATATGCAATCAGAGTGCTGTAAATTTATACAACTGCATGGTAACAGGCAGACAGAGAGACATAATGTCGCCTTCTAATTGTGAATATTTGCACAAAGTTCTCAATTTCTACATTTGCCAGCCAAATGATGTCTGCATAAGCAGCTATAAATTTCACAAAGTGAATTCGCTTTCATACAACAACTGCATCTATATATGATGATTATATATAAACAGCACACAGAGTCAAGGCAGCAGCAGCAGTTTGATGTCTTCTCTTTCACTCTAATGCTCGCAAAGTGCAGCTTAACAAGTGCAAACACTGTTGCCGTTATCCTATTATATGCTGCATGCGAATATTCCTGCTAACTGTCTCCTTCTCTCTCGCACAAATGCAAACGCTCCCCCCTCGAAGTCTTGCAATTGGCGCTTAGAAAATAAAATGAACGCAGCGAATTCAGTGTCGATCGTTCAACAGCTTGAAGTCCTAGTTAATTGTCGCTGCTCTTGTTGATAATTTGATTAAATTGAAATTAATTATTGTTTGTATGAATTTCGCTGAGTGTAACTTTGACAAAGACTCACTCACATAGGTTCACTCACATGTTTCTTTCCATTTACAGCTACTGCACAGCAGCAGCCACAGCCGCAGCCGCAAATTCATTTTGGTATCTGTGTGGAGGCCGTAATGGAGCGCATGAAGGTACTTTCGCAGAACCAGGACGAGTGCAGCGAGGCCGAGCTAAGTAATCGCTTTAAGAGCGTCGAGCTGCAGACAGCTGAGCTGGCAGCTGCCACGCCCCCCGAAGTAACAGTCGCCTTGCCGCCCATCATTTCGCATTATGTCGACGATGCCGGCTTTACGTACCAGGACTTTGCCCGTCGCGGCGCCGAGAATATAAACACATTTCGCATACAGGACTATTCCTGGGAAGATCACGGCTATTCTCTAGTGGAGGGGTATGTAACTGCAAATAAATAGGCTCTTAAAAAAATCGACTATAATATATGTATGGTTTCCTCTTCGATTAGCTTGTACAACGACGTGGGCACCTTTTTGGATGACAAGTTTCGGGCTGCCTACAATTTGACCTATTTCACTATGGGCGGCATCAAGAACGTGGATACATCGAAGTTTCGGCGCGCCATCTGGAACTATATCCAATGCATATTTGGCATACGACACGATGACTACGACTACGGTGAAGTCAATCAGGTGAGTGGCGACTCTATTTGCAATTTGACTAAAATGCATTTCAATTTATTTTGGCTTCTCTTATTCCTCAGCTGCTTGTGCGTCCTCTGAAAATGTTTATAAAGACAGCCTGTTGTTTCCCAGAGCGCATTACCACCAAGGATTACGATAGTGTGCTCGTCGAGCTGCTCGACAGCGAAAAGGTGATTAAAAGAAAACTTTTTACTTTATATACCCTGCATGCATTGCAAGTGGTCATATTGGTTTATGCCAAGTACATAAAGTATATTAAGCAGTCCATTTGTCTGTCTGTCCGTTAGCTAAATTGAAGTATAAGACTTGAAGAGAACGTATGCACATCCGTTTACACTTAGCTCCATCGATAATATTTTGCTATTTTTAAGTCAAAGTATTCACATTTATCTACTACTTCAATTCGCTCAAAACCGGACACAGATAAGCATTCAGCTAATTAAATTTGTTCAATTGAGATAATAAGCCTTAATTAAGCTATCAAAATTGTGGAGTGTGAATCTCAGATATGAGCATGGCCTACAGGGCATCTGCTAGTCGGCTACTCTCGACTAGAGCACTTAAATAATTACTTATTTATATGGAAACTTCTTCTGCTTTCAGGTTCATGTTAATCTAATGATAATGGAAGCCCGCAACCAGGCCGAATTACTCTATGCTTTGCGCGAGATTATGCGCTATATGACTTGATCTCATTAAGTGATTAAAGATATATATATATATATACAAATACATATACATAACAAAAGAAACAACATGCATGCATATACCATATAAATATATATATGTATACACATATATGTTTATATATACACACATATTAAAAGTCTGCTCATTGAGAGTTGGCAAAAGGAGTTTTTGTAATTCGAAAAGAGCATGAGAAAAAAGTTTAAATAGTTGCAATAGCTTCTGTCTGTCTTCAAATCAAATATATAGAGTAAATATAATCCAATTCGTCAGTGTCTGCAAATGATTATGATATTAGATGTTCCATAAACTAACTCTAAACAATACAGAAGATAAATCTGAATAATCACACTATCAACTTCAATGCTTAAGAATTTCAAAATTTCTTATTTCTTATTTCTTATTCTTCCTCTTCTGTTTCCTTAAAGTCCCCAAAAGCAGCAATCGATCGATGTACATATGTATTATGTTTTGTTAAACATTTTTTTAGTGAAATAAATACATTTTTATTTTAATTACAAATTTGTTTCTTTTTCTCCTTAAATTTGAATTATTTTTAATTTCGATATACCAAAATGGTGAACTAAAACCTTAGAGCTTTTCTTCTAAAGAACTAAAAGCAAAATATTATATTTTGATAATATTTAAAAAACAAAAATAAAAAATAAAATATTTATTGACTGTCATGTGAAATGCACATCTAAAAATCGTTTAGGCATTCAATGTCTAACCAACTCGAATATATATAAATATATATATATTAGTATTCTTAATTCCAAATAATCCCAAGGTATGTATTAAAATATGTACTCAAAATATATGAATGTTTAGCAAAATTTAAAAATATAAATAATATATACGAAAATGTAGAAAGAACTTTAAAAATGAATAATGAGAAATCATTAACAAATGGAGAGCAAATGGATTTGATGAAACACGCGTTTCATCTAAATTATCATAAGTATTAATAAAACTGCTTATATATACATATAAATATATGAATATATATACATAAAAAGAAAACACGCATATTATATAAGGTAGATTGCGATTTATTTGACGGTTGTAATTACTAAACGCTTCACAAACTATAAACTTACAAGTATTTGTAATGAATTTAAGAATATTCAATATTTATAAGCTTAGAATTAATTTTTTTTTTGCCTATACTCTGTACCCATTGAAAATGAAATTTCAGGGTATATTGGTTTTGCTGAAATATATGAAATAATCTGAAGAAGGCATGTCAGAGCCTATGAAGGAAATATATTCTTGCTCAGGATCAACAGCCGATTCGATGAAGCCCTATTCGTCTGTCTGTCTGTCCGTATGTCTGAGGGCGGAGACTTGAGAGACTTGTGACTTGATCAGCTTTGTTTCAAATAATTGATAATTATTCCTGTTTCAATGTCATACAATTCAAACGTTATCGTGCTTTAGTTATTAAATTTGTCCTCTTATGTTTCTGAAGCTAGAGTCTCCATATTTTGTATTTAGTTTTATTTATACTTATATAATTTCGATTTTTGTAAATTTTGCTATTCAAAGAGGTAAGCACTGAAAATGCAAATCGGCCGGGGTTCCGGGTATCTGCTAGTCGGATAATCCCGACTAGAGCTTGCTTACTTGTTAATTTGAGAGTCTTCAATTCATATATGAATTGATAGACTATAAAAATAAAATAAAATAGTTCTAAGAAGTCATCAAAAATCAATTTAGTTCGTAAGCCTCTAGTTTTTATTGTTAGACTAAACTCTGTAGCTCCTAAAGTCAATTTGACTCCCTGGTAGATGATCAAGGTTTGCTGAATGAATATATATGTATATATATATATACATACATGTGGAAGTGTGAGTTATTGGATGGAGATCAACTTTATCTATGTCACACTGGGAAATATATATATATCGATATATATGATACTAATACAAATTTTCTCTCTGTAGTGAATAAAGTTAAGGTAAACGCATAAGTGTATAGCGGCGAAAGAGTAAACAATTGTTTTAAAGAGGTTTCCTGAAAACGAATACATTAGTAACTTATACGATTACACGATTACAATTACGATTATTATGATTAAGACCCTAGATACTAAGGTAAACGTAGTTTTATGCGAGTTAGAGCAAATTGTACATAAAGCTAACGAGCTAAATACCATTCAAAGATGTGATTTTAACAAATATATATATAAAGAAACGCAGACCCTTGCATACAAATGGGATATATATATATATTTGATATAAGATTTTGTAAATACGACTACTTCTGCAACTACTTAGCTAATAAGTCCTACATCGATTTCGTTTTCTTTTGCTTCTATCATTTTGCATAAATGGAACGAAAAGTGCAACTCAGAGGTGAAAGATGCTCGTATGTCTGTTTATAACTGTATTTACAAAGCTCAAAATATGCGAGAAGGCTGTAAGACACTAAATATTAACTAGCTAGGTTAATTATACTAGTAGGATAATCATATGTCTATGAATATATATATACACATACATATATATTTAGATGTACTGTGGGAAAGAAATAATAGCACCATTATGACTACTTGTTTGCAATATACAAAATCTTGGTTTCTTGAGCCTTTTCATAATTTGGTTTAATGCAAATTTCCATTGATGAAAATTCCCTTTGATACAAGTATCTTTTAATAAAAATTTCCTGAAATGCAAATCTTCTTTTTTTAACTCCCTACAATGCAAATTTCCTTTAATATGAATTTCTTTTAAACTAATTTCCTTTAATGCAAATTTCCTTTAAGCTTACTTTCTTTAATGCAAATTAAATTTAATATAAATTTCCTTTAAGCTAATTTCCTTTGATGCAAATTTCCTTTAATACAAATTTCCGTTAACTTAAGTGAAATTGTGAATTTCTTTCTATTCCTTATCTTCTATTCTTATCCACTGTTTATCTTTTTCTTAAAGCAAATTCATAAATTTTTAAATTTTAAAATTCGAACTAAATTGTAACTGAACTAAAACGGCTTGCGTAGTTGGTGCTATTTTATATTTCGCTGCTGCATATTAAACTATTTCACTTTATTGACTGATTATTTGATTTGCTGATTGACTGACTAGTTCGTCTGGTTGTAATAGCTACTGTAGTTACTTCATGCGCTTGAGTTGGTGGCAAAGGGTTGTGTGCAATTCCGCTTTTATAAAAATATACACACATACTATATATAAGTATTATTTTGTACATTATATATTTAACATTTGAGTTCTAATTGGAAATTTATCCTCACTTCACTCATACAAATTGCTCAAAATTATATTTTAAATGAGGCAGCCACACGAGTCGAAAGCGATATAGCAATAGGTTTCAGTTATTCAAATGCTAAGAATTTACTGAATTAGGTTTTCGGATAAGAATTTCATCGAATTGGCTAACATTAGAGATCATTGTTTATTAAATCCAGTAGACACCACTCAGTCCGAGTCTAAAAATGTACAACTTTTGCAATTCGGATCATAATTGGCTGAGTTATACAAATTATTAAATTTGATTAAAATTCCATGTAAAAATGAACACTCCTAAAAGTATGCAATACAAATTTTCCACATATATTTTGTTTACTTGCTGGCATTTCTGTTCGCCTGGTATTTAACCGAGCTAGACAACCAAATCTTAAGCAAAAGCGGCTTGGCTACTAGCAAAATAAATATGTATGTCGTGCATGTATGTATATATGTGTATGTATGTGCATGTATCCTGATCTATACATATGTACATACATATGTATGCGCTTGAATGCACTTGCTTCTGATTGGCTGAAATTAAATGCGTTGCCTGAAAGTATGCAATGAAAACTTTCAGCAGGCAAATTTTTGTTTTCTTGCTGGCATTTCTGTTCGCCTGGTATTCAGCCGAGCGTTACATGAAAATCTTCGACTCGAATTAGCTGCAGAAATTTATTTAGCAGATTTTTTGGATATGGCTTTTTTTCTTCCGCAAATTCATAGAAATAAAACGCATTCAGATTTTATTTTTTTAAAAATTAGATTTTTATTTAAAAGTCAATTCGATACATTTCGCTTATAATTTTTACCCATATATATAGTATTAATAATAATAGTATAATAACTTTTTGTGAACTAGCTAAATTAGTAAGTACTTAAGTTATAGCATATCCATACATACACACATACTAACTAACTAGCATTAATATAGCCATTAAGCAAAATGATAATAAACGCAAATGAAAACACGAATTTAAACGGTTTAATTAATAATTTGCTCAACAATCAAATTCTGATTGTTTAATGAAAATACAATTTAAATGTTCAAATCAATAAGCTAACCAAAATATTAACAAATTATACGAATATTCACCTCGATGTCTAGCATAATCCAAAAATATTGCTTCATAAATAATAGAAAAAACAAATAATACGTAACAAACAAAATAATAATAATAAATGAATTTAGCTCAATGCAGAGAAAATATTTATGTGACAAAAACTCAATTTAACCTGACTGATTTAGACAAAATTACAATTCTTGACAAAATTTGCTAAACATTTAACGATCAATTAATAATACTAACAATATTAATATATATATATAATTAGTATATATATATATTTATATATACATACATATATATATATATATATATATATCTTTATAAATGTTTACAAAGATTTAATCTTACTTATGCACAAACTAAATCAATGTTTTAAGCCTCTTGATGTTTGATGTTAAATAAAAAACCAAAACCGAAAAAAAAACACAAATTCTTTATACTTAATTTCAGCTAAGCTAAGTTACTGGTGAGCAAAAGCTTAAAAGTCCGTGACTTCCATGTAGATAGCTGATGATGATCCCTGTATATCCTTGTTACAATACTCCAACAGAGAATATGACTTCTGGATCTCTAACCCAATAGAGTATATGACTTCCATGTAGAGATTGGAAATGATCTTGCTGTTGCTTGAAGACATAAAGACATTGCTAAGCTTAATAGGAATAAAAGTTAGACTTAAACATGTTCTTAACGCATCTCTTGATTAAATGTGTATAATACAATTTTACAAATTTATTTAATTAGGCATATGTTTTTTATATAATCGTACAATTTCAATATGTTCTCTTTACAATTTAATATCATTTACTTAGATTGACTACGCTTGTTGTGTTAATTGGTTAAGAAGTTTTGATTATGCAGTTTGAGTTCGACTAAAATTATGTTGGATTAACGTGTTTCTCATTGCTAGTGCAAGTCAACAAATACAAAGTTCTCAGTTTTGATATGGCGACAAGGATATTGAAAACCGTTACAAATCGTTCAAAGATAAAGGCTTTTCGATTTCACACACAGATATTGGTCCAACGTTTCTTATACATAGACTTGCCTCATTCAAATTAAAAACAAATCTAGCTTCGAATGTCAATTTGAATTAGATTGATTGGTTCGCTAGGTCCTCAATTAATATATATATATATATACATACATATATATAGTATAGTATAGTATAGTTTAGTAACTGAATAACAAAAAATTGCTAAATAATCTGAATGCAACACAAATTCTAAATCATCTAACGATGAGAAGTGTGATTCGGTGTAACAATAAAATGTTTCGTTTCTCCATTAATTAGTGAGCCAAATCAATAGATATGTGTATGTATGTATATATATAGTTATATGTATGTTAACACAGTTGAAATAGGAGTAAATAATATACTATATAGCAAGTATTGATAATACAATGTTCAACATTTAGGCACAAATTATATTGCTTTTCAATTAGTTAGGGGAAATTATTGCATATTTTTAAAAAGAGTTGATCACTCCACTCCGTCTTTTAGATCCAACTGGGGAGTCGCATCATCATCATCATCAAAATAATACATATGTATGTCTGTTTTTTATAATTAGGAATCATTATTTGTCGAAAAGCTCAAATTCAAGTTGAGGTCAAACGTTTCGGGGAATTGGTGTTGGCATTGCTGTTGGCCAACACCGTCTCCTTGGCACGCTCGTGTTCGTCTTGAAAGAAGATTTTGGTAATGACTACGTCACCGGTGCTCAGTGTCTGCGACTCGGCATCCACCAGCTTAACGACTCGCTTGTCATTGCCCGATCTTAAAATGGGCGTAATGCTTCGTTCTCCATGGCAATTGCAGTTCTTCATGCTAGAAATTACAAAAATCATATATTATTGTCATGGTTAGGGTCAAATCCCAGTCGGGCACTCCCCAGCCACTTACTTTCTCGATTTCTCGCGAATGATTTGCAGATTTTCAGTTGTGGCTATACTGGAGCCCAATTGTTCTTGCATTGCATTGGAAGTGATAATCTGCGTAGAACAGATTTAGTTAGTTAGGCATAAATTATAAATTGAGCTTCAACTTGGATTTACTTGATCGCATGGCAATGTGGTTGCAGTTGTCAATATGGCCTCGAGTTTATCAATGCGTGCTATTCGATCCATTGATTTGTTTTGCAATATTTCCTCTAGCATTTGCATCGATTCAGTCAAACTGGGCGGCTCCGAGCTGAAACGCGGCGAGAAGGTGCCCGACAGCGAGTTATCCGATGGAACCGAATCCAAACTTGGGAAAAAGTCATTCTCATTTGCCTCCGCCTCGTCCTCTGAGTCACTTTGATCTCTGCCAAAGAAGCCAAATTGAAACTATCTTCAAGGAAACAGTTTGATTATTACGAACTTGTTTGGATTGCCCGCAGATTCCATTTTCTCCAGCTTCTTGGCCACTTTGTAGTAGCCCTTGAGTCGCTCCTTCTCCTCCTCGGTCAAGTCCATGTAGCTGTAGGAGAATTTGAAATTGATTAATATGAGTATACAAGGGAGACTGATTTCATGGGGTTCAGTGGACTTCGCAGTACTCACCGCAGCAGTCGTATCTCTCGATTGGATAGTACAATACTTTTGCTGGTCTGAGCCAGTTTCTGCTTAAGGTCTGAGACCTCGGTGCTGACCTTGCGCTGCTTCTTGCGTATCTTGACTTCGTTTGGCTTGATCTGCATGAGAATTTGCTCGGTGCACAGCTCAGAGAATAGCTGCCTGTTCTCTGGCTTAATTTGCTGAGCTAGATTACCAAAGAGCTGTTCGTGTATCAGCACAAGAACATCTCCGGCCGCATAGAGCATCATCTCGCGGGTCAGCGGTCGCTTGGCCCAGAACTTCTGATCGCGTCGATAAATCTGCTTGAGCTGATCCTTGATGGGGTTACAGGGTGCATTGTATTGCTCGCACAGCGAGTTCAACGAGATATATTTGGCCTTATACACCTGCTTGCCATTCTCCTGGTACTGCAGAATGGCGTGCGCCGCCTGCGTATCGAAGACGTTGCGCAGCAGAATGCCAAACTGCAGATAGAGATTGACGGCATCGTTGCGACAATCGTGGATCACCTTGATCACCTGATCATGTTCCAGCAGCGTCTTCAGGCCACCGTCGCTCACCATGGCCGGGCAAGATTGGACATCGAAGAGAAAGGCCTCGCCACGAGCTGTGCCGATTTCGATCAAAGTGATCTCACCTTTGATGCCCAGATTGATGCCTTCGCAGTCCAGGGAGATGGCTATATTGTGCTCCTCGTCTTTGGCCAGATCCAGCAGTGCGTCGGTGACAAATGTTGAATGCTTGACATTGGCTATAACTGTTGTATTCTGCAGCACCTTGATCTTCCAGGTGTCGCCCACAAAATAACTTTGACTAGTTGAGGCATTCGCTGCTGTTGCTGCTCCTGCGACTGCTGCTGCTGCTGCTGTAGCTGCTCCTGCTGCTGTCGTCGCTTTGGTGTTGTTGCCGTGCACCGGACTCGAGTGCGCATTTTGATTGGCCAACGTTTGCTTGTCCTTCTCCAGATTCTCCGCCAAGGTGCGTATGACCAGAGTATTGATGCGCTGCTTCAAGGTCTGATTCAAGCTATTCAAACGCTCCGTTGGCGCTGGTTGCTGCAGTTGCTGTTGCTGCTGCTGCTGCTGCTGGTGCTGCAGCTGTTGCTGTTGCGTTGCTGCGCCTATGGGTCCATAGCACACAGTGGAGCTGGGATAGTTGTTCTCACACAGATTCTCCAGCTTCAGCTCCGACATGGGCACATAGCTGTCAAAGCCCGAATTGGGCTCCGATTTGTTCTGACTCTGACCAAAGCCGTTGCCGCCTGTCATGTTGGAGACGGGCGCGTTCAGCTTAAAGTTAGGCGATGCTATATTATTATTGTTATTGTTATTATTATTGTTGTTGTTGTTGTTATTGTTGTTATTCGCACTGCTGTAGCCATTGCTGCGCATGGCCGGCGAATGCAAACGCTGCTGCACAGGACTCAGCGCCAACTCGCCCTTGCGCGGATTCTGATTGTTGTTGACCGAATTGAATTGCTCGCGAGAGCGAGCCTGCGCCTGCTGTATATGGGAATCGTTCAGCTTGGGCTTCTGCAGCAGCGTGACTAGATTCGCCTGTATGTGAAAGCAATCGCCGAAGAGCTTCAGGAACGAGCTCAGGTCGCCGGGCGTCTTGAACATGCGTAGCCATTGATCCTGCGGAAAGTTCAGGGTCAGCAAATGGAACAACTGATCCACCAGCAGCGGGCCCTTCATCTCAATGCACTGCGCGAAAAAGTCGAGCATCTGCTGTGTGCCACGCGTATCGATGTTCGACTGCGGCAAATGCAAACGATCTCTGGCTGGCAGATCCGTCATATTCTCGCTGCCCACCAGCATCACATAATCCTCCACGACCTTGAACGTGTCCGTGTGCTTCGACAGGAAGTCTGTGAACTCCTTGATGTGCTGACCTGAAAAGAGCAAATGAGAGAATTCTGGTTAGTTCAACTATATATTATCATTATTATTATAGATTATAGATTATCTCTATCTATCTATCTATCAATCTATCTATATTTCATTATATCATATTTCTGCTATCGACTAACCCTTTTGGTTCAATTATCAGCTCTTGCAGAAAGCAGAGCTTGAGGAGATTTAGTTTTTCTTTTACCCTACATATTTAAACAGGGTATGCCGCTTCTCTTTTTTTAAATTTATGTAAGTGGCACCTAAAAGCGTGGCTGATCTCAATGTCAAGTCCATCTTGCATCTCTTTCTGTCTTTCTGAAGCCGTATAATTATTGTATTAATATTATTAATGGCGAAATGGTTTCCGTTCATACGAACACACAATACACAATCAGACAGCAAGACGAGCATTGCATAAAATCAATATACTCTTTCAGCCTTTGGAAACAGAGTATAAATACTTTCTCAACAAATTCTTTCCAAAACTTTTATTTTTAAGTTACTTAACTCGAAGACTCTCCAAACTAAAGACTTCAAATTTAGTAATTTGGTTTCCGTATTGAATCTAGATCTAGATTTGAATAGATTCTTTCCAAAACTTTTATTTTTAAGTTACTTAACTCGAAGACTCTCCAAACTAAAGACTTCAAATTTAGTAATTTGGTTTCCGTATTGAATCTAGATCTAGATTTGAATAGATCTATATTTGAACCCCATATAAAATTCAATGTCTGCTCACTGTTTAGGGTATCTACTAGTCGCTCATTTCTGACCAGATCTTTCCTAACTGTTTACTTTGCGACTTGTTAATTTGAATTCAAATCAAAAGAAAAATAGGTTAAGTAAACTGAGAGTATTGATTGCATATTAAAATAACCTAACTAAACTAAAGTTAAGTGTTAAGTTAAGTTAAGTTAAGTGTTAAGTTCAGTTCAGTTCAGCTCACTCACCTGATATGTGACGCACTTGTGGCGATGCCTGCGACCGATGGCCCAGCAGACTGCGCACTGGCACCTCGGCAGCGGCGCCATACTGTAGCATCTTGTTCTTGAAGTAGTCTTTAGCCTCTTGGATGTAGTCGCGCTTGCCGCCGGCGTTGCCATCGTCGGAGCTGCTGTGCTGATAGGCATTCACCTGCACATAATCACCGTCCACTAAAAATATCGATGGGTATTGGGCAAGAAATTTCTTCAGACCTGTCAGACAAAGAGAGAGAGAAAGAGAAAGACAAAGTTGTCAATTATAATTAGTATAAGCCATTAGTGAGAGTCTCCGCTCATCTATTTCTTAATGCACTAATGCAGTAAAAGTGTTAACTTAATTAAATTGCCAGAGTCTTGCCATTCCATGTGGCGCAATGTCTTTATGTATGTGTGTGTGTCTCTGTCTATAGATGTACTCTCCATAGCAGCTGATTTATAACTTGGCTTTAAAATGCGAATTGTATAACTTTTCTGCTATCTCTGGCAGCTACATATGTCTTTCTTCCCATAATTAACTTTATTGTAATCACTATATGCCCACATACATATATTTATTTATGCATCTCTATGTATGTATGTATGTAACTCTTTCTCTTTCTAGTTTGTAAAGTTGGCTAAAGTTGTGCCCTTATCGCATTTACAATTGTGTGAATGAAAACTCTAGCATTTTGCACAAAGTTGTTCGTTGTTCACAACGAACTATAGAAGTATATGTGAAATGATATCGACTAGAAGTTACCCTATAGGCAAGCATCAGCATACATCTTTGAGTTAAGTCAACAGAACTTAGTCAAATCTAAGCCGAGTTTAAGTATTTTATACTCTTATAATATAAGAGTTATGTTTGGATATGGATATTTGAAAAGTTATTGATGATTTGAGCTTGATCTGCACGAGGTAAGGATTCACGAGAAGGATATACGAACTCTTATACTTATACTTTTACAGTGCTACTCTAATACTCAAGTCTTATGCTTTTATGATCACACTCATTTACTCTTATACAGACTGAAACATTCCACGCGAAGAATATACGAACTCTAATACTCCAACTCTAACACTTATACTCACACTCTTATACTCCTGTTATCACACTCATATACTCTTATATATACGATATACGAACTCTAATACTCCAACTCATACTCCAACAATGATACTTTTATACTCTTACAGTGCAACTCTAATACTCATACTCTTATACTTTTGTAATCACACTCATATACTTTCTTTTACAGACTGAACCATATATTTCAGAGAGATTCTTCAACTGCTTAGAATAGTCAGCTAGAATGATAATGGGTTATTCTTGTCAATTTTTATATTCTAACAATGCAGTATGAAATTGTTGACAGTGTACAACTCCAGCCAAATGAGAAGTGAATGCACTCAGCCAAGCTGCGCGAGCTATTTTATTTGATAAATCAGGTCAGAGTTGCCTGACTGACTCGAGGCAAGCGACAGACACCCGCTCGTCCGTCAGTGGGAGGGCATACTGTACAGGGTGGGGCGGTGCAGGGCAGGGCGGGTGTCGCAGCCTATTGTGTGTGTAATATGACGTGACATGCCAAACGCGCAACATTTGGATAGAGCACGGGAGCAGCTAAGGGGGGAATTGTTTGTTTTCATTGTTGCGTGTCGAAGGGGGAGCAACATCAGCAACAGCCTCTGCCTCTACTGTTGTCATTCGGAATTTGTAACAAGTTGTGCACAAGAAATTAATCAAGTTTCAATTCGAATAATCAAAAGTATAAAGAAATTGTTCATCATTATATAAGGATTACTCAAGATTTGCTGAGATTTGCGTTTATCCCAGGGATTTCGACTAACAAATCTATAAAATCTATTCCCATGTGTTCAATGGGCCACAGCACTGAAAAATGACCCCCGACCCGAAACTGAAAAGAAATATCGTTGTACATTATGTGTGTCCACTAAATGGGGGCCTGCCAACTGCTGCATAATTCAATTTTTTTATGGCTTTATCCACCTTTTGCATTACACAAATTGAAATTGAAATTTACAGTTGAAGTTCCGGACCGAAATGTTCATACGAAGCACAGCCAAAAACGTTAATATTTATCACTTACAATATATATACATCTATATTATGAAGAAAACCTTGTAGACACTATCCGACAAGTAGCTGCGAGGGCAGCTTGAAAGCTTAAGGCAAAGGATATCCCTCAATATTTTTATATCATATGGAGTTGTGCGAGCTTATCATCGAGCTCATCAAGCTCATTTTTCAACAACTTCGCTTGATCTAACATATTCATTCTTGTATATCATACGAAGTTAAAGTTTATCATTTCATTTATCATCTATCATATTAGATATCATCTTTCTAACGGATAAGTCGAGAACTATAAGAGTTACCGAAACAAAATTTGATATGTATGCTCTTAGTTAAGCATAGACAGCTTAGGCATATATCATTTTTTGGCTGTCTGCCCATAAAAGTTCAATGCTTCGTATAAAAGTTCAATGTTCAAGGGACAGCAAATCAAGATGTGAAAGTTCTCGTTGTGCATAATGACATAGTAGATATATTCTGTACACTGTTAGCTGTCACTGTTTAACATAGTAATGAGATTATTTTAGTTAGTATCCCGAGATGTGATTGGCAACTTCCCAGTTCTCTTCGGCCTTGAAGGGACCCTTGACGCAGCACTCGTGCTTCGTGCAAATGCCGACCACATATTGGGAGATGCTGCGCGTATCGCGATAATAGAGAATTCGCATGCAATCGCGCACCAGATCGGCTGCTTCTACCAACGTGAAGTCCCGATCTCTGGGTTTGCGTTCGCGTACGAGCGGCACGGCTATCATACGAGCAAAGCCACTGGCTACCACGTAACTGTTTCGGATCCCGCCACGCGAATCCACAACACTTAGAAACGGTTGAAGATTGGTATCAAGTCCGCCAATAACCAGGTCCATGTTAAGCGGATCCTTCAGGACGCGACGACTATAGAGGAGTCGCGTCACCCAGGTCTGCATAGTCTTTGGAGTTACAATGATGCCATCTCCCATACAGTGATCTGCGACTATCTTCTGAGTGATCGTACGCAACAGCGCCTGTATGTCAGAGAAATCCCCCCCACCGCCCAGCAGAATATTTTGATTGACCCGAATCACTCGATTGACATTCTGATATCTGGCCAAGTTGCCATAGGTAACGAGCGTGTCGGCCGAGAGCAAGATGCCGCTATCGAATCGTATGCCCAGCACTGAGGAGCCAGGTGTAATGGCCATCGAGAGGTGTCGGGCAACAGGTAAATCAGCATTCACTAAATCCTTCAAACTTCTCTTTTGGCCGTCTAATAGATTGTTCAGTGACACTCAAAATAATTTTGCGAAGCTCCAAGTTCAATGTATAGCAAAATAAATTCAAATAATTTCAGAAAATCTTGGAATTGATCTAAAATCCAAATCATCTATATATATAATGGAAATATGTCGTTTTTTTAGTAATTATTTTCAAAAAGAAATTATTAAACTAAAGCATTTTTATCGCAGCATACTAGAAGCGTTTAGCTACTAAATATTAATTGGAATATACCATATATTGTATTTATATATATTTATACACAGAACTCGACGTATATCTTAGTCGTGCACTCCCGACTAAAGCTTTCTTACTTCTGTTCTATTATTTTTATATATGTTATTAGAATATTAGTTAATTATATATCCCAAGTTATTTAAGAAGTATTTTAAACTTTATAAGTAGCCCTCGCAAATAGCTTCCTTAGACTCTGCCAAGCACAATATTATGATACAGAGGCAACAATATTTGTCTGTTTCTGCCAGCGACATTGCTTGGCTAAAATATATATATATATTTTGAGGGGGCAGCAGGCAGGCACGCCCCCGAGGAGCAGGTGGAGTGGGCGGCAGCAGGTGTCGGTGCTGGCACATTTAATGCTCACTCGCTCGCCTCACATTATTGGACACAAGAGTTTTTGTGGCCAATTTTCAAATGCAGCGAGCACATTTTCTATAAATATATATATATACATATATATATATATATGTGTGTGTGTATGCATGTGTGTGTGTGTGCATATTTTATGTTTGCTTATTGAAATGTAACCTTTACACCTTTAGAAAATTCAGCAGATGTAGCCAAAAAGGGTTATGAGCACATAAATTCAAGATTTTATGTCTTCAAGTTGGGAAAGTGAAATTTTGCTGCTGGCCAAATGGATTTGATGTCGAGTTGAAAGCCCATTTGGCTGATTGTGAACTGCTTGCTGCAAGTGCGACTTCATTATGAAACAATTAATTGAAACATTTGTTCCATTAGGCCATATTAATAAATAGCAAATTGTACTGTTAAATTTGTTGCCCAAGTCAAATAATCAATGTCGTCGACGCTGAAGCTCGCCCTTAGCCAACTCCACTTTGATTTCACATTTCCATTGCCACTTCCTTTGCTCCCCCGCCCAAGTTAACAATAATAACAGGAAAAACCTTGCCAGCTGGCAGACGCACAACTGCCGACACGCAATGCCAAAGGAGCAGAAGAGCAGGAGGAGAGCAGCTTGCTGCAGGATTCCAAATGGGCCAACCGACTGCTGTCGGCATAAAATCGTTAAATTTATGTTCAGTGTCGTCTGCAAAAGGGAGGCCAAAGTCAAAAAGCTGAAAATGTTAAAGGGCTAAAAGCGAAGCATGGATACGGTCCATCGATCATTGAGCAGCCAGCTAAAATCAACAAGCACACAATTTCCAAGAGTAGAAGCTTTTTATACCCTACACACACATATGGCAAATGGCTAAGCAGGGTCTATTGGTTTTTGCTAACTTTAATGTAAAAGGCAGAAGGATATGGATATCTTTACCTGGATTTTGATAGCACAACTTCAATCTAGAGAGCTCTGAGATTTGATGAGTTTATCTTGTACATGTACTGAAATCACCCTCGCCTTTACGATTCGTGAGTTCATTTGGCTCAATTGACAAATGCGTTGGCAATCGATTACGCAAAAAATAACAAAAACATGTCTTGGAGACCTCCATCGATAGCCCCGCCAGTATATAAATGGAATATGTTTGTGTGCAACTATTTGACAACATCGACAACAGTCACAGCCACAGCTAGAGCCAGAGCCACTGCCATAGTCACAGCCACATCGACTAATAGCCAATAGTTAATGGCCTGGTCAAGTTTGGTCAAATGATTCGCGCGAATTGCATGCAAAACTTGTTTTAATGTCCGCTCACAATGTGGAAAGGGGTATATTGGGCTTATGCTATGGTCTATTGATCAATTAGAATTTTTGTTTATTTTCATTTCGCGGCGTGACCTACTCTACAGATATATCCTTTAACTATGTGTTTCGCCCATCAATATTTGATTTGAGTGAACGAGTATTGCGCAGTCAGTTACTGCCCATTGGAACGTTCTCTCTTGTTTAGTATTTTGCGTTTCGCTTGTCAAATTAGCAGTGGAATTTTGGTAACTGTTTGTTAAGCCATTATCACATATTAGTTAATAGTCTTTAAGCTGAGAAATTATTATAGAAATTAAGCGTTTGGTTCTTTCTAGCAGCTCTCAATGTTCAATGTTTCAGTTGTTGTTGTTGAGTTGGCACAAAAATTGCTTGTGACATTAATTTTGTAAATGTTTTCTTGTTTGGCTCCTTTAAACCCTCATCAATCTCTTGGGAATAGAGACACACACAGAGAGAGAGAGAGAGAGAGAGAGGAAGAGCGAGCTTACCAAAACTAAACTTATGCATTATTGAAGCAACAAATGGGTATCTATCTATCTCCCTCTCTTTCTCTCTGTCTCATTCTCACACTCTCACCCTCTCTCAGTCTCTCTAGAATAGTGTGTGCTATAATATT
Source organism: Drosophila leonis (assembly GCA_035045365.1). Classification (NCBI taxonomy): domain Eukaryota; kingdom Metazoa; phylum Arthropoda; class Insecta; order Diptera; family Drosophilidae; genus Drosophila; species Drosophila leonis. The sequence continues at coordinate 294,933 of JAWNPC010000485.1, read as the reverse complement.
TGAAATTCAATTGAACATTTCTGTCACGTAATCGACACTTTTTCTATTGCAAACCAAACAAGAAAAGCAAATTTACCCACATCATCATCAAATGGAATCCGCCTCGACATCGACTTCGACTTCGGGTTTAAGCTAAGCATTATGAAAATATCAAAGGTATAGAGAGTTGGCCCTTAACGGATTACAAGTGGAATAAGCAAGCTAGAGAGTTAAAGAAAAAAAAAAAAAACGTTGACAAGAAAAGGTGCCACACATAAAATATGTTTATAGGAGTGTTTCTATCTAGTTTGTCGAGCTTAGTTTTTGGGCATACAAAATACGCTTTAAGCTTTTTGGTTATTTTTTTTGGTAATGCATCCAAAGTGAGCTACAGAACGGTTACTGACGACATAATGGGAAGGAAACCCTAAAGTTAAGTAGATACGCCTCCATTTAGCAGTATTATTGCTATACAATATACAGGCGTATGCAGAGATATAACCAACAACAACTTTAAGTCTTAGAGTTTTTAGAAGGCAGCAAAACCTACGCACACTGGTACATAAATGCAAATACATGCACAAGAGCTTGTATGTGTGTGTGTGCACATGCTCATCTAGAATAAATTATTTGTAGTGCACGTCAACGTTTTGATGCTCTACACTCAAAAGCAATCTTGCGAAAATGAAAATTGTTAATGAACGTGACAGATCCTTTTACTCTTTTGCAATAAATACTCTTAGCGCAGAAGAGCAGAAATGCAAGTTAAGCTGTAGGAGCTACACACCTTCACACACACACATGTAAAGAAACAATGGAAATGAGAGAAATGAGCGTAAGCAACAAAATTGTATAGTGCGGCAGCGGTTAAGAGAGACAAGGAGACCAAAGTATGCTAGATGAAGAGCGAGTGATGCCATCTCGCTCGATCGCACTAGCCGATTGAGCAGAGAGTAAAGGATGCCAGCAGAGTGGGGTGGGTTCTGCAGCACAAATTGTCATAAATCATCTATGCGTGGGACAAGTGAAGAGTGAGTGAGTGGCCATCTCGCTCGATCGCATTCGACAATTGCTCGATTGAGAGCACAAGAGAGGGGGCTTTGCCACATAAATTGTCTATGCGTGGGACAAGTGAAGAGTGAGTGAGAGAGAGGCCATCTCGTTTGAGAGCAGAGGACTCAAGTGGGTTGGCTGCTACCGCATAAATTGTCTGTGTTGTAGTTCATATGTATGTGTTTGCATGGTTAGTAGATATTATCTCAGCAACTTAGTGTCGGCTTTTGCCTTATGCGTTTTGCAGTTGCAAACAGTTTAAAGCTGTATTCAAAGCGCAGCACGATTTCAAGTTTAAAAGACATATGTATTTTAAATGCGATAAGTATTTGCTGAATGCATTTGTTGCACATAGTTTATGAGTGCAATTAATGCAACCACAAGGTGTGAACAAATAAAATGTGTTGCTGGTGAAAATAATTAGCAAGGCATGCCAAAGTAAACAACAACTCAACTATGAAAATACCATAATAAACAACAATTACAAAGTACAAATTGTTGTCAAAGAAATTGACTAACTTGGCTAAGCGATGGCCCTCCCTTACTGATTAAAGTGATTAATATCTTAGACTTCCTGTACAAATCACCTTGGGGACAGCTTCTAATAATACGCTAATGAATTTTTGGAAAGACTTTTTAATAGATGAATAGCTGAATCCGAGAAAGTGCATTGCACTGATGTTTATTTATAAGAGTTTTTATTTTTTTTGAAGAGTTGTTCTATTTTTGAAACACACAAACTTCTCGATAATGTGTGTATGTGTTGAGTTGTTTCCTTCATTATACTAGTCCATGAAGCGTAAAGGGGTATATCCATCAGTAATTGAAATTTTGTATGAAAATCGTCAAATTATATCTATAACAGTCTTAAAGCTTGCTTACTCTTGATCTACGCCACAGATAGACTCATCATCTATGTAAATATCCTACCCATAGGAGATCTGATATTTTAATTGAATTTAGCTACTTTTTTTACCCAGCATGGGTATTATGCAGTCAGTAGCATCTTTGTGAGTAGTTTTTTGCTGTCAAAGAGCGGACGTCCATGTCGAGTGTTTTCGTAAACAAAAAGTAGCGCGTCTTAAGTTCCAAAACGGAACAGCAACAACAACAACAAATGTAACAACAGCGTGAATAAGAAAAGCACGTGTAATATCGATTGAGTTAAAACAAAAAGAAAACCCTGAAAAAACAAAAACTACCTCGAGGTTTAATACCCAATACAATCTTTGAAATGGGCATAATTGACCTTAGAGAGAAGCAAATCTACAAAATACCGGTCAAATAATATAAATTAAATTTTATAAATTTGGAAAATTATTAACAAACTGAATGTCTTCCACAACTCACATAGCAATCACTTAAAACTTACTAAATAAGTTCATACTGGATATGTTGAAGCAAACTCTAATTCAACTTCAAGCTGGCCCGTCTCATACTATGCTTTAATGGGCATATAACACCTTATAAAGAAACACAGGATAAATAATCAACTGTTGTAAAAGTTACTAAAATAAATTAGTACAGGATATCTTTTGGCTGTGCCAACTCCACTCTAAACGATTTTCAGTTGCGGTTTTGAGCAGCAGCTTCAATTGCTGGGCCAAAGCTGGCGGTGACTGGATTGGCGACTGGCGACTGACATTGATGAAATGTGCACTTGGACAAGTGAAGCACTTAAGAGATAACAACACAAACAACAGCAACAATAACAAGAAACAGACATTGAACCCGCATACAAGCAGGTGTACAAATATGTTTAGTATTAGTTTTCAACTGGTTTCTGGTTTCAGCTCTTTGCCCAGGAAAATGAACTCAAATATTAGTTTCAATGGACGTTGTAGGTCTATCAGCAGAGCAGGTCAACGGAGAAAATTGATGGGTGATTGTAAATCAATATAAAAGTGGAATAATATGGAAATTCTCTATTTGACACTTCGTCACATCTCATTTATGTGAGCATTGCCCATAGCTAATATACTCTCTTTTCGCTGCATGAGCGCGTATGAATGGTTTTTCAACTTACCCGATTGACTGCCGCCGGCAATTTGTCGCATTTCCTTGGTGAATTCCTTGTTGCCAAATTGGCAAGATAAATCGTGCACGGTGCGCGGCTCACCTTTGTCCAGCAGACGCTCCAGGAAGAACAGCAGCGTCATATTGCGAGCCATTTCATATTCCATGGACTCCATTATTGTGTGTGTTGTTGTTGTTGCTGTTTAATCTTCCTTTAGCTGAAATAGACAACAACAGAATGATTTAAATACTTGAACAATGCAGGAAAGAGAAGAAAACAGAGTTCAAGCAATGCGGCTTAGCTGCTTTTATTTATTTAATACACTTTTCCACTTTTCTACTTTTCCACTTTATGTTATTGCATTCTTGCTGCCTTCTTTCTTCTTACATTTCTATCTGTATCTCTATCTCTATCTCTATCTCATCTGCGGCTGCGACTACGGCTGCTGGCTTGAGTTGCAGTCATAAACTCAACTTGCACGTCGGCTTGTTGGCTTAAATAATTGAAAAGCCGCTACGAAAATTTTGCTTGTCTAGCTGCAACGTGTGTGTGTGTGTGGCTTTGTGTTAGTATCCTTGCGCATATCCTTGCGACGCGCACGAATGTCGAAAAACGACTGAGGCCAACAGCGCTACGGCATGTTAATATCAATGTTAACTAACAGTGGCTTCCGCATGTTATTTAACATTTATTATAGTTAGCTTGCATTGTTACAAAATATTTCTTGTTTAAATACAATAAAATCATATTTAAAATATTCGAAATAATTTAAGTTTTTTTTTATTTTGCATTTCTTCAAGCGCTACTCAGTTCTTTCTTGCTTTTAGCTGAACATTCAACGCCTGTTAAAAGATAAACAAATCTCAGACGAACAGCTGTTATGGCGGCAGGAAACACGGCGAATTCAGTTTGAGTTGTTTTTATTTGAAGCCTTGCGGCTGTGGATTGGCTAAATAAGGAGTGAGAACAGAGCGAATTTATTGTTGCTCTGCTGGAGCCGTTATTGTTGAATGCTTTGGCGGTTGGCGTGTGAAAAACAGGTGATTGACACAGAAAAGTTGGACAAGCAACGGAAATAACAAAGCGACTCAGTCTGCAGTTTGTTTATTGAAATTAGCTCAATGCGCATGTATGTATGTGTGTGTGTGTGTGTGTGCAGTGATAACCAAACCCGTTGACAACGGCCACCTAATACAAAATGTATTGAGAACAGGAACGACAACACACAAAAACAAAAAATTCATCGGCAAACGAACATTCCAAAGCAGCGGCACTCATTTATTAGCCACTACATACATACGTGTGGGTGTGTATTGGTAGACAAACAAGAAACTTCAAGCAGACCGATACAAATTTCTTATTAGACCCACTGTTAGCACTCTTGCCATTTCTTCAGTTAGAGAGAGATAACAACATTTAGAAACAAGTGCAAAACGATGATGACTGTTAAAAGTGTAGAAAGGTAAAAACAATAAAAAAAGAGAGCAGTGAGGGCACTGAGAAATGATAAAAAGAAAATACCATACAAAATATGTATATAAATATGTATGTATTTCTTTTGCAATACGCGGCAGAGAAAACGCGCAAAAACTTTTACATAGTATGCAAAGCAAAAGGCAAAAACAATGTCAATGAGAGATGCACACATATGCATTGGTGTGTATGTGTGTGTGTGTGTGTGTGTGTGTGTGTGTGTGAGTATGTCTGCTCATATATTCATTTGTGTCTGTATGTTTGTATGTAAAAGCAAAAGTGAAAAATGAGTGAGTTATGTGTATAATTACCTGGCTTATTGTCGTATTTGCTTAAGTGAACTTTGTAATCTATATTTAAAATACACTTGTTTCAATTTGTTAATGGCTATTTCAGCTGTTGTTGTTGTTGTTGTTGTAAAGGAGCTCGCACACACACACACACACACACACATACGCAGTGAGACTGACTCGCTCTCTCCCTCTCACACACACGCTCGTTCTTCCTCTTCCTTTATCACACACAAAACACGATACTGATCCTCGCGTTGGGGATTTAGGCAGTTGTTTTTATTTTGATCAGCACTTTTTGGTCACTCACTGAGAGACGGAGCTCTTTAATTGGATTATGTGCAGGCGTTAAGCATTTTTCGGCGTAATTATCTTATTGGATTCCAAGCATACAGCTCACTCACAACTTGTTGTTGCCTACGTATGCGCTTGTATGTGTTCAAGCTGGCAGGTAAAGAACAGTCTCTGTGTGTGTGCGCGCGTCGCTGTGTAGGTGTATGTGTGTAAGGCACTTTGATTGAGTAGTAAAAAGCAAGTTGAAAACCACTTGTTGCACTAATTTGTATCACCCACAGCAGCTGTGCGCAGCTGGCACAAGAACGCTAGCAATTTCACTGCGTACTTTAAGCAACAAAACACACGTTTTCGTATGTTCAAACGGCACAATTTGGTGTACGGAGGTTTTTTGGAGCGATGATGACAACGCGAACGCGACTTCAGGTGTGCCTTCGATTGCGATACCGATTGGCCTTACCGATTAGCTTCTGTGTGAATGGCAATAACAGCTGTGGTAGATCTGTTAAGATAAGTGTGACCAACAGCGGTCTGTGAACAGTGCCAAGTTGAGTTAACAGAGTAATAGAGTGGCGCCACTAACCATACAACACATAGATAGGTCATCTAGAACAACGGTTTTCACCACCAAAAAAGTATGGATGGCGTCCCACACATATTCGTATTCGCTCATTTCTCTCATTTTGAGGTTCGAGCAGTGAAAATCTGAGAGGCAAAATCAGTTCGCTGCGAGCGCTCGACCGAGATGGTTGAATTCTAATATGAAGCACTACTATATGCCATTTTTTCCTTACTCTCTCTCTCTCTCTGCTCTCTCTGCTCTCTCAAATATATATATATATATATATATGTATGTACGCACAAGCAGCAGATCACAAAAATTGAAATTTGTTCGCCGAGAGGTTTCATTCCTTCCCTTCCGAGCAAAGGGTATACCAAGTTGCTGAAAACGGTTTGCCATGCTCATGCAAAATGTTAAGATTTTCGTCATTATTTGTGTGAAGGGTATGAAAGCGTTGGTGCGCTTAGCGAATATGTTTTTGCGCGAGCATGCACACATACATACATACTTACAGTCCCTTGCTCACATGTACGAGCATTTGTGTGTGTTTGTGTGCGAAACTCTATTCTTGCTGCCTGTGGAAATTGTAAACACCCCACATTTTGATCATATGGCTAGCGCACACACATTTGCTTACATGTATGTGTGCGTGGGTCGTGAATATTGGCGTGTGCCTACCTAGACTTAGAATTGTGTGAACCATTTTGGGTTTTGTTCGGTCTTGGTGAATTCCAAATGCGCTGCACACATGCATATGTATATACATACATTCTTTTAGAGTTACACCTGCACATGTACATATATAAATGTGTCAACAGATATCGATCAAATACTATAATTACTTTAATAAAATAGGTACACAAGCATTTTCACATCGAAAAAATCATAGTAATGCACTAACTAGTAAGTTCATTTCATTCTATTGAATATTTCGTTATACAAGATTTAATTAGGTCAGGAAATTCATATGCACTCACAGGTGCCAGAATGCATCAAGCTATACTTCATATTGCCAAAATGACTTGGAAATCATAAATGCTCATTTGACAGTCACTCTACAATACAAAGCAAACAAAATCTACCAACTACTGACTCCGCGACACACTCGAAAAATTCGATCATCGCAGCCCTTACACACACATATACAAATGTATGTGTGCAGTCCACAAGATCAAACAAAACCCAAAATTCTAAGTCTAGGTAGGCACACGCCAATATTCACGACCCACGCACACATACATGTAAGCAAATGTGTGTGCGCTAGCCATATGATCAAAATGTGGGGTGTTTACAATTTCCACAGGCAGCAAGAATAGAGTTTCGCACACAAACACACACAAATGCTCGTACATGTGAGCAAGGGACTGTAAGTATGTATGTATGTGTGCATGCTCGCGCAAAAACATATTCGCTAAGCGCACCAACGCTTTCATACCCTTCACACAAATAATGACGAAAATCTTAACATTTTGCATGAGCATGGCAAACCGTTTTCAGCAACTTGGTATACCCTTTGCTCGGAAGGGAAGGAATGAAACCTCTCGGCGAACAAATTTCAATTTTTGTGATCTGCTGCTTGTGCGTACATACATATATATATATATATATATATTTGAGAGAGCAGAGAGAGCAGAGAGAGAGAGAGAGTAAGGAAAAAATGGCATATAGTAGTGCTTCATATTAGAATTCAACCATCTCGGTCGAGCGCTCGCAGCGAACTGATTTTGCCTCTCAGATTTTCACTGCTCGAACCTCAAAATGAGAGAAATGAGCGAATACGAATATGTGTGGGACGCCATCCATACTTTTTTGGTGGTGAAAACCGTTGTTCTAGATGACCTATCTATGTGTTGTATGGTTAGTGGTGGCGCGCAATTTAAAACAATAATTGATGTGGAAAATCTGTTAAGATTAGTGTGACCAGCCAATGTAAACTAGCAGTGCCCAACGGAGTTAACAGTTAAGGAGTGGCGCGCAATTCAAGTGTTATGCTATTGCCAATTGTGGCGCGCTATTCAAATCTCATGAATCATTCAAACCGATGAACCAATCGCTTTTAGTATTCATGCAGAAATTCAGTAATCTTCAACTGCAACAATGTGAAGTATTGATAACACACCTTCAGCATGATATTTCCACATATGAATGCTTATGACTGATATATAAATCACACGTTACTACATCGAGGAAAGGCGAATCACGCACTCGAGCCATAAAATGCAAATGCAAATGCGACACGCGTCGCCAATATTCGACGCAGATTGACAAGCTACAAAATGTTGATCGCTCACCTGGCTAATTGATCATATGCAAAATACGATGCCCGATATTGAAGAAACGTTGTAGCCCGCAGGCCAGTGACAATATTTCTGACACCAAACAACAGATTAAGGCAACCCCCGACCCCCCCCCCCTCTCTCTCTCTCTCTCTCTCTCTCTCTGTCTTCCTCATCTCTTGACGGGGTGTTAGGTGTACATGGCGCCGTTGCTGCTACTCCAGCTCATGTCGGACATAATTGAACGCATCCGTTGCTCAACTTGTTGCCGCTAATTAAAGTTGATCGACGGGCGGGCAGGCAGGCAGGGAACAAGAGGGGGCCAGGAGGGCAGAGGGAGGGAGGAGCATACTTAATGTAAACATTTATAACTGCTGCGTTTATTCAATTAAAAACGCACTGATTTAGCTCGTCTGCTGCACTCCGCAACAAATTGCGGCCTTGTTGTAAATAGCGTGAAGGAATTTTCATGCACTTAACCAAATGTGCAATTATATAAACTCGTATAAACTCATGTTGTTGGCCATAAGCTAATGCATCTGTTGTTCCATATGATGCGCAATTTGTGAACTTTTCAGCTGGAATTAGTCTGGACAAGGCTGGACTAACTCAAGCCAAGCTCATCCCTGCCACCTCTACCCCAATGTGAGCAAAACAAGCTTGCAGCATGTGAAATCTGTAAACATAATCAAAGCAAATGATTTTCCCTCTTTCCCAGCGGGAAGTTTGTCATCAATGAGATCGACGCCTGAGATCGTCTTAGAGTTGCAGTATAAGTTGGAGGTGTTAGAGTGGGAAGGAGAGAGTAAGAGAGAGAGAGAGAGAGAGAGAGAGAGAGAGAGAGAGAGAGTGAGAGAGAGAGAGAGATAGAGAGAGATAGAGAGAGATAGAGAGAGAAAGAGAGAGAGAGAGAGAAAGATAAAGAGAGAGAGAGAGAGAGAGAGAGAGTCTCAGATGTATAGATATTTAGCTGAATACATAAATGAATATATATATTTATATATTTTTATAATGATCATTCTGACTGGTCTGTACTTGATTACAAATGTATCTAGTCGGGAATGTTTGACTAGAGAATACCTGAACCTTAAGTAGCCCTGCTATTTTTAACTCAAACACATTATTAAAATAATAATAATATTTTTGATATTTACTAAAAATCCTTCTCGAGTCACGCAAAGTTGTATATGCAAATTGTAAATTGTAAATAAACAAAGATAGACATACATATGTACATATATAGATAATACATACATACATATATAGATATACATCCATATATAGCTATATCTAGAAGTAAACTTAGTCATATTGTAAGCAAAGCTAAGATAAATACTCATTGAGCTAAAGATACTCGAACGTCTATTCACAGCCTCTGAGCTAAGACCTTGGCATGGGAAAAGGGAGGAAGGAGAGTAGGGAGAGTAGGAAAGGAGTTAAGGCAGCAGGAAAGGAGGGAGGGTAAGCAGAGGAGGGAAGGCCCTCCCTCCACCGCCCATCCAGAAGGGAAAGCAGAAATGTCAAAGGAGGCGCTGGCAGCCTGCTGCGAGGTGTGTTTTATGTGCTGTGCGTCACGGGTTGCTAAAGGATCGTGAAGGGGTAAGGGGTAAGGGGTAAGCGAGGTTTGTCTCTTATTTATGTGACACATTCCGAGTTGACAACAATTGTTAACTAAACGTGACGATGACGAGGACGAAGAAGTCGAAGTCGAAGCATGCAAAAAGATGCATTCAATTGGAAAGTAACTCGGAGTGGCAAAGAGCTAAGCCAGACCGGTTCGAAGGGAACCAAATGCATATCGAGGCGTTGCTTGAAATTGTTCCAATGAGTTAACTATCAAGTCTGTGTCTATCGCAGTCTTTAGGCCAAATCTGAATCTACAGATTTATGTGGCTGCTGCTGCCGGCAGAAACCGCTTTAGCCTGTCTGCCTTTGAGGGCAGGGCCAAGTCTTATCTTTAAGGCTCTGCTGCAAGATTTATAGATCGCTTGCTTAGCCACTGGGTGCAAATGGGGCATAAATTATGCGCGTATCTAAAAATTGACTAGAGCTCATTAATAAGCGTTTAGTGCCAACGCAAATTGCACCGCTGCCCACTAATTGCTCAGCTACAATAAATAAGAACAGCACACGTAGGTGCAGGACAACCCGGCCAGGTGACTGAGGTGGCCGAGGTGGCCGAGGTGACCGAGCTGACCGCGCCGCCCGACCACCTATTGCGTCTGTTTGTCCACAAGTCGCGACGAGTACGTGCAAGACAAAGGCCCAGCACAGCGACTCTCATTGCACAAGTAGAGAGTGCGGAAAGTAGAGAGTGCACGACTAGGAAATACCCTGACAACTGAAGCAGAGCTGACATTTCGGGCGATTGCTAGGGGAATTGCGGAGAGTTATTCAAATTTGAAACAATTTTTAGTCTTTGTATCATTATATAACTGATCAATGACAAGTTAACCTCTATAGCTGTCTTCGAGTTATGCTAAGAAAACCAAATGGAAATATAGATTTTGATCGATTTTAAGCAAATTGGCTAAGATATTGATCATCAACTCTGAATTTCAGCTGCATGTGGTATACAATTTACTTGGGTATATCAAAATTCAAGTTTCTTGCTGCTCTAATTGCTGCGATACAGCTGCAGGTGAAGGATAGACGAAGCTACATGTGAACTCAGATGTTAAACATGATCAAGTTTATATATATACCACATGGCATTGACCAAGTCTTCCTCTCCTTGTTACATATATTTCCACTAACACAATATACCCTTATCGCACAGTGCACTGTGTGCAGGGTATGAAATAGAGAAACTGAAAACCCACGCAAGCTGTCCCACGTTCTGCCTTAACGATCTTATGACTGTGCGGATTTTCTATTCGTTACGTTTCTGCACGTGGTAGAAATTTAACGCTTTTCGCAATGGACATGGCTTCGGCATGAATTGTGGCCTTGCCTAGCGGCGACTTGCAAATGCAGAACTTGGCTATCACTAGTAGAAGAGGCACTTAGGCAGGGTATGCATGAATGCGAAATACCCTTACCATAGACTTCGGTCTGTCTATGGAAGGGGGGAGATGTACATGAAAAACAGTTGTTTATATGTTGCAAAACTGGAGATCTAAAAACTTACAGATCTAAATTATAAGATCTAAAATCAAAGATCTAAACTTAAGAATTAAAATCTAAAATCTAAGGTCTAAAATCTAAGGTCTAAAATCTAAGATCTAAAATCTAAGATCTAAAATCTAAGATCTAAATTCTAACATCTAAAATCTACAATCTAAAAAAATGAGATTTGAAATCTATGATATAACATCTTAGATCTTAATAGCAATAATATTGAATCTAAATCTTAAACTTACATAGGCTATACATGACTATAATGTACCCGCACTATGGAAGTACCTACCTTTAAGAACTCCATCAATCAGGTAATTAAAATGTAACAAATATTTAATAAAAAAGGAACTGATCAAGCTGATCAGGCTGATGCATCCCGCTGCGCGTGTGATGCTGAGAAGGGAATATACCCGTTGCATGACGATTATTATGTGAAGCAGATTCTACCCTAAATGCAATTTTGCACACTTTTCGCTATAAACAAGAATTGTTGTTGTTGTTGTTGTTACCTTTGTAATCTGTAATTTTCATGGTAAAATTAATGTTACGCTCGGAACTGAACAAAACTGAACTGAACTGAACTGAGCTGAGTTGAGTTGAAATTGCCAGTCAATTTAACACCCAACTCGGAGCAGCAAATGGAGGCAGCCTTCACGCCCTCTGGCATTTTGTCATATTCAAAAAGTTTTCATATTCCTCTCTATTTCCCTCTCCCTCTCCCTCTCACTCTGCAGCTGCCTTCTTCAACACGATTTGGCTTTAGAGCTGATAGCGTCGATAGATTTCGGCATAAAACTTGAAGCAATTGAGGCAACACGAAAGTCCAATTGAAAAGCGCCTCAGTGAAATGTGGAAAATTGGGAAAATGTGGGACAATGGGGGAAGAAGCAATGTAATTCTTGACGATAAAAGTGATATAAAAAATTGTGTTAATTGCCAAAAGACTTGCCTAGAACATTGGGAACAGGCCTGCCAGCCAGCCAGCCACTCGAGTGTATCAAATGTCGAAGGGGCGCTGGAAGACAAAACTTGATGACAACAAGAAGAAGTTCAAGGCGAGTGCTACTGACTGCTGCATACTCGTTCATTGAGCCAGAGCTAAACTAACTCACCGAACTCCAATGAGCTGTTCATGTGGCTTATAGATCGGAGGATTTGATCAGACCTGAAAAACTTATTGATCTCAGCTCTAAAAAACTGTGAAATTGCTTTTAATGATTTCACACTCCCCTAAAAGGCCCCTATATATATATATATATATATATATATATATATAGTTTATAGTAGTTATATAGAGGAATGTCCCAGTATATATTACATATTCCCAGTCTGTAGCAAAGATTGGCCTTTACATTGTGTAAGATACAGGAGCTCCAACCAAACACATACATATGTACTTAGGACAGAGGATGAGAGGAGCAGCAACATGAAGTCTGTAGCTTCAATATAGCCGTAAATAATACCATTAGATATAGTAGCTCTCTCTTTAGGCATGCCACAGTGGGCGTATCGAAACACATCATAGAGGAGAGCACATTAAGCACTATAAAGCACAAAGCCAATATGCCCACTTTCTCTGAGCGAACGAGTATGAAAGCATTTCCACTGACATTTTACAGGCGCATCAATCTCACAGCTTTTGGCTAAGTGCTGATAGCAGAGGCTATCAAATAAGACGTCTGTCTCGTCTGTCGTCTCTCGACTCATCTCATCTTCCAGCTCTTCTGCTCCTCTTCTACCCGATCGCCGAGTGAGTGATGGGCTCCATCTTAACCGCAGCCCATTTCATCTGCATCTCATTGAGCGCGTGTCGAGTGAGCGCGAATGGCAGTAAATTCGATTAATATGCTAATTGCAGCTGGCCACGAACCCAGCCAATTGGCCAACTGAACTGAGCTGCAGCAGTCAATGCTAATTGTTAACCTGGCTAACTGGCTACCTGGCTGACTGTCTACCTCTCTGCACATAACTCAATTCTTTATCTGGCGCTAAAAGCAATTAAAGTCAACTTCAATCATTCAGCTAACGGCAAACGCAAAACGTTTTCTGTCCACTGTGCACCTGTACAGTGTCCACTGTACAGTGGAGCCGTGTGGTTGGCGGCTGCTCGAATACCACCACAGCCTCAGTCTCAAGCTTGTCGTACGAGGCGACTAATAAAGACACCTTCAGTGAGAGTCTACTAATCCAGAGTCTCTGTAGTTACCATGTAAACATTGAAAAAGGGAAGTAACAGGCAGAAGGTGTTTGGTAAGCACCTTTTTCCAGTTCTACTTGCAATTCCAATTAGACTCTTTAAACAAAAAGTATTTAAACCCAATTCCCCTTTCATCTATGTCCAACCAAACTGAGCAACTCTCTTCTCGTTAAGGACAGTCACACTATAGTAATCCCCCTCAATACAAACACAATTTGTTTTTTCGACATACACTAATAAAATTTTATTAAGTAAAAATATAGATAAAACACACCTACACATAAGAATAGAGACAATGTACATTGTACATAAGTGGGACACACGTATGTATATAAATAGATAAATACATATCCATATATAGTATGCACCATATTCGCAGATACAGTTATAAATAAAGTTGTACGCATACGTAGAGACGTCAAATTTAAAAGCCAAGTGTTGATTGGGGTTTGAACTCAGTTCGATTTGGCCAGCCTATCAAAAAGTCGATGTCTGCAGCAGAGAAAAGATCAAATTAATATAAATGGAAAGAGAGGGAGAGAGAGAGAGAGAGAGAGAGAGAGTGTGTGTGTGTGTGTATGTAAGTTTATAAACGTACCACTAGGAACGCATAGATACTGCCTATGGATCCGCCAGCTAACACATCCGACCAGTGGTGCTTGTAGTCGGAGACACGCGTCAGAGCCGTGTACCAGGCGAACATGACCAAGAGGAACTGCAACAGGTGTCGCAGCATGCGAAGGCGCGAGCAGTTCATGCGACGCTGCAAGTAGATCTGCGAAGAAAAAGGATTTCAATTACAAAACTCAATTGAAGGCAGCACGAGACAGACGAATACAACTATATATGTGTGTATATACATACATATATGTGCGTGTGTGTGCTTTTATATGAACATAGCAAAGCCTTTAACTATTTTGCAACATTTTCTCTCAGCAGGAAAGAAGTAGGAGAGAGAGAGAGGAGCCCACTAGCATATGCTCAGCTGCGTCTAAATATAGATTCAAAAGCACAAACATTTGAGAGAGCAATTGTATGGACGTAGCTAAGATAGCAAGAGGCTATCTCGCTCGCTCGCCCTCAGCCTTATGACTATCAAATCCCATTGGGCATGGCAAATCCTTCTACTGTTTTGCAATACTTTTTCACTCAGAAGGAAATCAATAGGAGAGAGAGAGAGTAAGAATTGCGTGCACACACGCATATCTGTAAAAACAAACATTTGCGAGAGCAAGTGTGTGGGAGTAGTTAAGATAGCCAGAGGCTCTCTCGCTGGCTCGCTCGCTTGCTAAGCCCAAGGCAATACATATGAAGAGAATATATATGAAAAGGCAAAGTTAAGCTTTGTGTTGTAAAAGTAAGTAAGCATGAGTATCTGTGTGTGTGTGTATTTGCATGTGTATGTGTGTTATACGCACCACTAAGTAGATCATGGAAAAGAAAGCAAAGCTTGAATGGCCACTAGGAAAGGAGAGATGCATGTTCTTCAGCTGCTTCGCACTTATGTCTTTAGCCGTGCAGACGTAGTCCTCAATGTAGCGACCGTCATTGACGTAATCGCTGCAGGTGGTGCCATCGGATAGCACAGGTTGGCAGAGCTAAAATTGAAGAAGGATTGTGATTAGGCTGTCCTTAGAAAGTTGTTTGTCCTCTGCTTCTGCTGCTGCTGCTGCTTACGGTAAAGAAATGAGGTCGCAGTCGTCCAATCGTGTATTTGGCTATGTCCGTGGTCAGCTGCTCGACGCCTAGGCCAAAGAAGAAGGTGCAAATCTTACGATAGCTGTCCACCACCCAGTGTGGCAGCTCCATGTGGCAGAAATAGTAGCCGCTGCCGCCCGGTTGATTGTGAGTCGGAAACCCACCGCAATCCTGTGCCCTATAAAATTCAACCAGCAACATCTGTGCAATCCAACGATTAAAAATGAGACTTTCAAATCTGAATTAGCGCGAGCTTACCACAGAAATGGGCAGCACCACACACATCAGATACAGCATCCAGTTACGGATGGTGGAGTCCCTGTAAGGATGCCTCAGCGAGAGATCATTGCAGAAGAAGCCGAGCTTATGCGGCTCCAAGCACGACGATAAGGCAAACATGACTAAAGCAGCTGTAATAGATATAATTAATCAAAATGTGAACTATTATTATTATTATGATTATAATTATTATAACAAATTACTATTATTATTAATGAACTTTAGACTCTAGTATAAGAAGCTGACTAGCCTATATCGTCCATATTATCATTATCATTAGCATCATCATTAACATTATTATTACCATCAATTTGTTACATGTAATATTTGTTTGGGTGAAATCTGTTTATGGTTATAAAACAGCTTAAGAGTCGAGTCATTATCATTATCATTAGCATTATCATCAATATTAATGAATTCTTTTTATATTGTTCTAACTGAATCAGTGGAATCTCAGCCTTGTTTCAGCTCTAATATGAGTAGAGCTGTCAGGCCGACATCATTATCATCTTCATTATCATAGTCATCATCATTATTATCATAGGAAAGATTTCTGTGTTTTGCAATTAGAGAGCGGAAAGTGTTTAAGCCAAGCTGCAATGTGAGTGCTTGTCAAGGGTGGCCTAAATCATCATCATCATCATCATCATCATCATTATCATCAGCATTGGCATGTGGTGTCGGATTCTAGCTGACGCACTGGCTCATCGGTGCAAGGTCTGCTGATCATGCCCAAATTAGACCTCTGTAAACAAACACAGCCAAGTGCCACACAGTTCCAATTCAAATTCAAAATCAAGCTGATGAATGATGATGTTTTCATTTCATTGTTGTTTTCATTGTTGTTCTTGCTGTTGCTGTTACTGTTGTTGTTGCTGCTGGTATTTTCACAGCACTTTGTACAATAAATTCACCCCAGAAAAACATTTGCGTAAATTAAGTCAAATATAAATCAGACAACACTCGATGCGCGAATAGTCATATATTTGGTCCATCATTGGGCATCTGTTGGAGGGCCCCCAGCATCGGAGATGCTTATTTATTTCAAATTTATTTAGCATTCCGAGTGTTATTATTAATTAAATGAATAAAAACCTCAACAATGGTACTCGGGGTCTCCGATAGCAATGATGGCACAACAGGCGCCAAGAGATGGCCAGAGCGGGCAACAGATAAAGCATAGTCAAGCGACTGCTAAAAACTCTGATATGGCACATACGAGTAGTCATAGAGTATGACTCTATGCCGACCGCAGACCCGGGGCCATTCAATGGCTGCATACCAGAGCCAGAGATCAATTGGTACAGAACGTGATAGCACATCATAAAGTAGATGAAAAACATGAGGCGAACACTCAGACAGCTCGTGTCAACCAAAATCGATTCTATATAACTCTATATACTATATATAATATATAACTATCTGTTCGATTTAACGATATGTAAATCAACTATAAATGCACAAGGTATAAACAAGCAAAGTAGACGAGCTGTTTACTTAGCTTCTTCAAGAGCCTTCTGTTTTTTCTGTCAGCTGTCGACTTAGTAAAGTTTGCTAACGACTCTATGACTTTCCAGACTTTAACCAATTGAGAATTACATGCGGCAAGATTTCTCCTAGCTTCTGTGTATTTAACCTGTGACAGCTAACTGCAGAGTGTGATAGTAGTAGAAAGAGTGACAACATAATAGTAGTAGACATACAAGTAGTTGCAGTAGAATAAAAGAAATATTAGCATTAGAACAGTAGAACAGAACACTAGTAGAACTGTAGTAGTAGACGTAGAAGTAGTAGTAGTAGCAGTAGTAGTAGTAGTAGTAGTAGTAGTAATAGAATAATATTACTGGTAAATTGTAATTAATTTTAAGTGTAGCTTTAGAATAGTATTATTATATTATATTAGTAGTAGCTGAAGAGTAGGAGTAGTTGAGTAGTCGTAGAATCGTAGTAGTAGTTAAATGGTAGTAGAATAATATAAGTAATTGATAGAAGTAGAAAAGTAGTAGTAGCAGAAGAATACAAGAAAAGTAGTTCTGGTCGAATATTAATAGTAATTTAATAGTAGTAAAATAAAAGTGCTCGTCGTATATTAGTAGTTTGATTATAGTAGTAGCAAAATTGTAATAGAGCAATAGTAGTAGTAGTTTAATAGTAGTAGAATAATCAAAATAGTTGAAAAGTATTAGTAGTAGAATAGTAGTAAAGTAGTAGTAGAATAGCATACATTAGTAGTAGCATAGAATTAGTAGTAGTAGAAGAAAACTAGAGAATAGCTGTGAGTAGTTAGTAGTAACAGAAAAGTAAGCTAAAAGTAGTAGTGGTAACATAATATTAGTATAAAGATAGTCGCATAATAGTATTAATAGAACGGTAGTAGTAGCTGCTGAGTATTAAGTTTTAATATTAGTATAATAAAAGTAGCCACATAGTAAAAATAGTAGTTACTTGAATAGTAGCATTGGCAATTCTAGTAAATAAATTTGTACTCTCCTAATCAAAAATCTTCTATTAACTTAAAGTTAGAAATTAATCAAACCACCCTCGTACATATATCAAAACTCTGTGCTGTTATTCATGTCAAATCAAATTTGGATCAGTACTCACCACAGATCAGCAGGCTCAGGTCCATTGCAATACGTCTAAAGATGTAAGCAGTGCCGCGCGAGTGCGACTTGGCGTCAACTCCTCGATGGCCGCGTGCTCCACGCATTGCGCCCGCTGGAACCCCCACAAATGGTGGCAGCTGCAAATCAACTTTTACATTGTTGTTAATATTATTGTTGTTGTTGTGGTGCTGTTCCTGCTGTTGGTGTTGCAGTTGGTGTTGGTGTTGGTGTTGTTGGGAGTTGGAAGTGGTCGCGGCTGCAGCAGTGGCGGCGGCTATAATACTGGCTGCTGTTGGCGAGGACGGCTCCTCGCCGCTGCTGCTTTGACTCTCGAAGCGCTGCAGCGGCGTCGTGTCGCAGACACTGGCGGGCCGAAGGCTGCTCATTGTGTGGGCGTGGCGGCTCTAGTGCACCTTGCTGGCAATGTGTGTGGGCATCGTTATCAGCAGCGCGAAGTAGAGCCTCAAATATTTGGGCATACGCTAATGGACTCGCTGCGAGTTCTATTTGCTTTGGCTAATTCGGGCGGCTATTGGGAAAGGCAGGAACGTTGCCTTTCGGACCTGATAAGCGTCGGCGTTGCGCAAATGAGAAACCCGCCGATCGATAATGTAAAATAAACAAAAAAATCCGATT
Source organism: Drosophila leonis (assembly GCA_035045365.1). NCBI lineage: Eukaryota > Metazoa > Arthropoda > Insecta > Diptera > Drosophilidae > Drosophila > Drosophila leonis. Next base: position 276,453 of record JAWNPC010000485.1, on the reverse strand, counting down.
TTTTTTGTCGGTTTTCTTGGTAATTGCGAAATTTTGCTTAAATTCTGCTGGCAACGCACAAAAACTTTTTACTTTAACTTTTTTTGATATTTTTCTAAAATAATTTGCACTTGAATTCGTTACGTTTCGACATTTGCACTGCACTTTGTTGAGGTTGCTTAAATAGTCATAATTATTATTGTTGTTTAACTTATTATATTCCGTTATTATTTTGTTCTACTTGCGCTTTCATTACGCGCGTTTCTTTCGCATGCGCAGCGACGAAGAATGCGCAAAGAATGCGAAGACAAAGATCTAACTGTAGCGATCGAGAAAGATGAAGCGACCGCTGCGCTCGACAGTGCCCAGAGAACTGAGCGCGCAGCGCAGCGCAGCAACCCACCACCAACGCCACTGGCGCATTGTTCGAACGCCTTTGAGGCGACGTCAGCTGCACTGAGAGAGCGCCAGAGCGAGCCGCAAGCGCGCTCTCTTTCGAGCTATTCCGAATAGTCAGATTGAGCTTAAGATTTAAAGACGAGCCGAAGAGGACTCTCATGCTTTAGACTAAACAGTTTGCATAGATATGCAAATACTTAGTTTTCAGCGATGAGAGCGCGCTCGCTCGAAGTAGAAATAACTGTACATGGAATTGAGCCTAAGATTTGATGGCTTTTAGTGCTAGCTAAATGTTATGAAAATAGGAATTGATATAAAATATCTGCGGTCTATCGCGTTATTAGTTATGCTGCTGGCAGCGCGACCTCATTACTATTATTTTTATGAAATTCCATTGATTTCCACATCTTATCTAAGCTTAGAATATGATTTACCTTTGCCTTACCTGCTTAACGCGTGTGCGAACATTTCGTGTCATTCTCACAAAGCTCGATGAGAGCATAGACGGAATTCTCTCGCTCTCTTCTCGCTCTTCCCCTATCTGGCTGTGTCGGCGCGTGTGACAAATACAAGGCACGTTTGTTGTCTCTCCCTTCATAGTATTTTAGTACAATTTATGCCGCGGTTGTGTGCGGTCGGCTCGGCTCGGTCCAGTCTATTCGTCTATATGAGAATCTGTTGCGAAAAATGTTTTTGTGTTTTCTATCGTAATTTGTTTATGCACAACGAACATGAATAAATAACTATCAACTGACACTAGAAGCAACGCAGCCAGGTGGGAGAATTTCGCAGCTGCTTTCCACAAACGAAAATTCAATTTGGAAAAAAGGTAAAAAATGCTAACCAAAATATATTTATTTAGATATGAGTATGTGCCTGTGTGTGTGTGAGTTCAATTAATAAAGATTATAATTTTAATTCACATTTATTTTTATCTCTGTTCGATTTCAATTCAAATAACATTGAAAACAGGAAAGTGAGATTCCCATATATCTTAATGCCAAAGTAAACAAAACAAACCAAACCACAAAAAAAAGAAAAGAGAGGAAAGAAAAAGATCTATAAACAAAAGGTGTTCAAAGGTGTTGTGTAATGAAAGTGAGCTAGCAGAAATTGGCCAACAATTCCCACAAATATCAGTCCATACTGCGAGGGCGTTAATATAGTTCTGATATATGTTTCCTTCAATCGATTTTCCTTTTGGCCACTTGGGGGTCAAGGTCAACTTGTGTCAGTGGATGTATAAGAGCTTAAGGCGCAGTCAAGTGCAGTTATTGGCGTTTGCTGTGTCAGCTTGCTTTGCTTATCATTTGCCCAGGTGTATGGAGGGCCAGGTGGGTCTAATCAGCGACAGCGGGCAGCAGCTAATGAATTGCGTTTCATGATGAATTCGAAAATTTGATTGAGTTTTATGAACCAGCAACCACGTCACCTTCTTTATAATTGTTATTTGTATACCCACTCAAAAATTACAAGTGGGTATATTGGTTTTAATATTCTCTTCATTTATAAATAAGTTATAAATTATAAATGTAGCTTGAGCGAGTAGTTGGACAGTCGGTTACAGCCGTCTCGTTGCATATTGGCAGCTGGCCATATAAATAATTATTAGCTTATTACAATTTATTCTGCCGTGATGCCAGTGAAACGTTAGGCAAATGGAGCTGATAACAAAGTAGAGCAAATGAAAACATGCGAGGGTGGTTCAGGTAGTAATGAAATTATGTCTAATATATCTCTAATATATATTATATATTTTATGTATATAAATCTTTTCATTTATTATTTGGCAATCGAGTTCATTAACAGAGAATTCACTGTAGTTCACTGTAGTGGTTGCCGATCGTAATGAGCAGCCAGAAACACTTTATGCTCAGTGAGTCGTGAGGCCATTGCCGAGCTGTGTGCTCAGCCTCTTGAGTTTTTATTGGCCAAGATTATGGCCAGAGTCTGTGCAAATAGAATCTCTGTAATTCTATGCAATTTTGTGGACTTGCTCGGACGTAACAAGGGGGCGTTGTAATAGGTAGTCTTAACTGAAATGAGAACCTGTAGCAGGAACAACAATCCTTAACAAAAGGCAGCCAGAGCAGGCAAGTGGAGAGTGGAGAGAGGCGAGTGGAGAGCAGCATAGAGAATTCATCAAGCAGCTGCATTCGATTCGATTCGATTGTGGATCTGCAGTTGTCAGCTTCAAATATGGTCAACAGAGATCGAGTCAACGACTCGCTATGCTTCCCATCAGCCAGGAGCTATTTATAGCTGGCAAAACAAGCTTCAACTGCCACTCCAGAGTAATTTCCTTCAGCAACTTAGCCAACCAGTTCATTCCCCGCCTCAGGCAATTCCTTCTCCATAGAAAATCTTTATAATAAATGTCTAAACTTCCCTATGTTTATCAATTTCCCTTGCAATGCATAATTAAACAATTAAGAGTAAATTTCCTTTAGAAAGGTTTATAATAAGTAACAGTTTATTTGCTGCTTAAACTTCCCTACGTTAGTTAATTTCCCTTGCGCTGCATGATTAAACTCTTAAGAGTAAATGTCCTTAGTTTGTGGCTCAGACTAAAGGGTATTCTGAGTACGGAAATACTCCGCTTGCAATTGCATATCAGCGGCATCTCTTAAGGCCGATCAAATCAACTTATAAATAGATAAACCTAGACATGTGTTATTAACCTTTGTCGCAGCCGAGCACAAAACTGAAAATTCCCTCTGTGGCGCTGAATGCGGCTGACTGTTGAATTCTTCAGGAATATTTCTTGGAGCTGGGGTTAATCGATTTCGTTTTTATGGGCGGGCAATGACCACCAGCTGAGGCAGCCTTGCCTCACGCCCCCCTCTCCCCTTCCCTCTGCCCTGCTGCCTTCCCATTGGAGACGAATGTCGCGCCTGCTGCGAAATAAGGTCAGCCAGCGCCATCTGTTGCCCGTTGCGCGCAACGAATGGCATATTCGAAATTTACAGAAAATTAATTGCATATTAACTAAAATATACATATATATATATATATATATATATATATATATATGTATGTATGTATGTATGTGTGTATATATGTATGTGAGCTGGATTTTATGACGTTTCTGGCGCCAACAAAAATACAAATCCAAAAAGTTTATCCGAAACTTGCAGCCAAACGTGAATAAACGTCAGCAAACTGGCCGAAAGTCCCCAAAGTCGGCGCATTCAATTTCATGGTGATTGGAGCCCTGCCCCGCCCCCTGCCCCTGCGCCCTCTCTGTCCTGCCCCTAGCTGGCACAGGCAAAGTAGCTAAGCAGCTCGCAGACAGGTTGACGACGATGTCAGCGGAAGAAGGCAAGGCGACACCGCTGTCCACCTGTCCAGGTGTCCAGGTGTCCAGTTTATCCATGTGCGGTCGTTGTACTTATGTAAAACGCTTGTTTATTTGCCGTGTAAATGATAATAACTGTAAATTGCCACAATTGTGGCTGATATAAGCGATTCGCGCTCGACATTGAAATCTAAGAAGCAGCGCAGTTGATACAAAACACATGAATGATATGAGCTTGTAAAACTTATAAATTAGCCAAACATGCTAAATAGTTAAGCCTGAACCGGTTGACTGATTGGAATTTAGTTTCAGAACGACAAAAGCTTGAATCGAGCGAACTATAAAAGCCCCAAATACGTGTTAAATTCTTGATTCGTAATAGCAATGAATCACGGCATGAAATAAAGTCGTCACGGGTTGGTTTTCTTAACCTTAGGGGCATCCGCAGGCATTGCATTACTCATACAGACAAACGAAGTTTCCTTTATTCATTCTGATCTTTTTAACGTTCTTTCAGATAGTTACCTGGGCATCAACAGCAGCTGCTTGCGACGCTAGCAAAGCTCAAGTTCATTGTCAAGACAGTGAGGCAGAGAGTGAGAGAGAGCGCGAGTGAGAGAGAGCAAAGCTCTGCTAAGCTTTTGTCAGCTTTTTCAAACTAAGCGAAAGCATAAAATCGATTTCGAAATGAGTAACGAATCGTCAGCGAGCGAGACAACACCGCTGCGTCGGCCGGAAAGTCAACTGAGTGCAGGTTTAGTCGCTAACGTGGCCAGCAGCAACAACAACAAACACGTCATCAACATTGGCATTCCGACACCTGCACAGGCGACAGCGTTGACTGCCAACAACGACAATAACTCTATCATTGAGGAGCGATTGCAGGGCATCAGTAACAACAACAACAACAACAGCAGCAACAATCACACTCAGCAACAACAACAGCAAAACAACAAAAATATGGACACAAACAAACGAATTTTATGCCGTGTGGGCCTCGATATTTTGATTTTGCTCTGCGGTGAGTGTTTGCCTCATGTAATTTTGCACACAACAAACATACATACATACATACACATAAACGTAAATCCGAATCTGTGCATGCATGCATGCGTGTGTGTGTGTGTGTATGTTTGCTTGCGTATGCATGCATTTGCCGCCATCTCGCGTATCGCATTGTTTGTTTTGTATATTTCTTTTTATGTAATTTTCGGCATTTTGCATGTGTGCGTGCGCCGCGCTTCGCACAGTTGCCCTTGCTCAACAGAGCTTTCTCTCTCACACTCTCTCTCACAGTGCATGCTGCGCTGTTGCGCTCTCTAGTTAGTCGCTTGCGAACAGCTGAGCGAGCGTCTATTGCTAAACAGAGTTAGAATTGTATTTTGATTAGGCATAATCTTTTCATATTTACCGCAACCACAATTTAGCTAATTCCTACTAACTATAAATGAAAAAAACCATTAGAATTTCACGATAATCAAGCCACATAGCTTACTTATAGCTATATTTATTCGTTTAGCTGACGCTGTTATTTTCTTTTGCTCTACGTTTTACTCCCGCTACGCTTTTTGTCAATATTTGCATGCGAAACGAAGTCACCCAAAAAACGGTACATGCTCAGCCCACTGTATTATATATTGGGGGAGTACTGATAACTGTGTAGTATGTAGTGTGTGTATGCGTGTGTGTGTGTGTGTGCTTCGCAATCAGCAATATCATATTTTAGCCTTTATCAGCAATCTTCGAAATAAGCGTGTTTAGACAAAGCAATGCACAGTATTTTTTTTAGTATTACTGTAAAACCCGTTCGCATATTCGAACTGCGCCGTTGACTGTTTATTCTATTGCCCAGACTCTCTTCTTCTGCTCTCTCTCTCTCTCTCGCTCTTCATCTGTGTGAGTCACTCAATTCGATTTAGCTGGCTTTTGAATGTGTTTCCAATTGGCAACTGGCTGCAACACCTTGTTTCTGTTTGTTTCTAACATAAACTAACATAGCTCGCCTTTTTATAGCGCTCGACCTTACGCTTCATTTACAGCTTTGCTGTGCTACTTACTTTTATTTGCACAGTTGACATTTATTTGTAGTACATACATAAATGAATCGCATACAACGATCTCTTAAAAAGGGGCTCCCACACTCACACACAGACATCCGAGCATAAATAACTGTAGATTGGCAGCAGGTAACTCAGGTTGAATCATTCGCTTATCCCAAAACGTCTGTTGAAACCCCAAAAGGTATACATATACAGCATATATATATTTATAAGCAAACATTAATCCTTGATGAATCAGCGTTGGCTAAAAGCGAATTCGCTTATCTATTTTGCATTTGGCAATAAAAAAGAGAAGTCATTTAAGACATAGCCAAGGAAATATTATCAGTACTCAGTATAGGGGTATTTACACATAGCATTTCAGTTATCTTAGCCATAAAAGCTAATGAAATGAAAAAATAATTTTAATTATTTCAACCTAATCAAATAAGAAATTCATTTATGGCCCCCATCGAAAGTAAGAATCCAATTTGAAGCCATAAATAAGACGGAGAAAGAAAACTTTTAACAGCTGCACACGCACACTTCATCAAATATGTAAAAACACAAAAAGTTCTGCATCCACAAATAAATTTTAATTAGTTTTAATGGAAATTCCAATACATTCTGATTCGATTTGTGTGCGACCTTTTAGGTGCAGAACAGCTTGCTACAAATAAACTCCAATTAGCTCAACATAACATAAGTCAGCTCCAATCAGATATACTCTAAACTTTTAGAAAGAGAACAGCTTTTAAGAGACAGCTTGCCTACTTCCACTATTAATAAATTCCTATTAAATATGCATTCCAATCAGATATTTGTGTACTATTTCAAAAGAGAGCAGCTTTTAAGAGACTTTTACTTGAGTGGCTGTCGATCTGCTATGTTAGACTTCTTTCCGTCTGTCGCCGACTAATTTGAACGTAAATTAGTTTTGACACAGAAGGCGCTGATAGAGTGATAGGCCGAGCGGAGTCTGAGTGCGTGCCTCCACTTCAGCTATTGTGGTTGGGTCTGCAAACATACCTTAACAATCCCAGAATTAGACTCAAAATAAACTTCGAGCGTCTCTGCTTGACGTTAATTGAATGCGAACGAGCTGCAGCACAGCCAATTGGGAAAACTCCCCCTCGACTTATTCTTCTTTGCTTTTTTTTTTGGTGGAGTCATTAAACTCATAAAAGAGAAAGAAAAAGAAAAAAGTGCGTGCGCACTCCAATAATTTATTATACCAAGGAGTGGCAGGGGCAGGAGGAGGAGGAGGAATGATATGCTCCGTGTTCAAACGAAAAACTAAGTAGAAAAAAAAATATTTATGCTACGCATTTGCTTTATTGTCATGGCCAATGGATGCAATCTCGCTCTTCTTCTTTCGCTCAATATTATTGTTTACTTTCTAACCAAAAGGCCACAATAACAAAATAACAAACACGTACGAGGGCGAGACAGCTGCCAAGACAATTGCTGATCGAGGTGTTTATACCCTGGAAACTACAAATATTTATTATGGATGAAAATGTATTTTTAGACAATTTAGATGCGCAATCAGGCCGAGATTCTATTCTTAGCAAGCCCATGCTGACTATAGGGTATCTGGGACTTCTATCAAATCTTTGCGAACAATCTTAAAGCTTAATAAGGAAAAGTTCTTAAAGTTTTTATTTAAAGCGAAGTATCTAATAATAAAACAATAATACTGGTTGTAGGGTATCTTTGATGTCTATCAGCTGATTCTTTGCTCCCCCTTTCACTTATAACAATCTTTAAACTACACAGAGAAACAGTAGGAATTAAACCAAAGTTCTATTGTTATCACATACTTAATCCGCAACTATTAGCTGTAGGGTATCTTTGATGTCGAGTAAACCTTTTCCATTATTTCGGTTGCTACAGTTCTCGAGGCATTCGAGGCATATGTAATTATCTGTGCCTCATCAGTCTCTTTCTGATTTTGAGCTATTGGTAATATTTCAAACCTGCCATGACAAAGGTGTCTGGACCCTACCTGAGTGACACCTTTGTGGCATTGCTCTGGGAATTCCTGGTACTGAGGCGCATGTGCACTGCACATTGCAATTAATGTCTCGTCCTCCCCTCGGCGGTCTCACTGCATTGTCTCGACAACTGATGTAGCCTAGTGAAGCGCGAAATTGCCAAGGATGTTGCACTGTGGATGCCTGAATCCGTTTGCCAGTCGATGCCTGTGCCGAGATATGTATATGAAAGCAATTAGGAGTGATCAGCAGAGAGACTGCTCGACTAGGAGTCACCATAAACCTCGAGTCTTGCTTTGAAAATGTACAAAGTAAACTAATGTATTATAGTTGAACCTATAATCTTATAATCTTACGTAGTCTTTTACTTATATACTCCTACACTCCTATACTCTCATACTCTTATATGCCCACATTCTCATACTCTTGTACTATTATATCCATACTAGTATTTTTTTAAATTTTATATACTTTAACTCTTATACTTACATATATACCCTAAACTCTTATACTCTCTAGCTTTAATACTCTTATACAGACTGACAGGCACACGATTGTGATGCTGATCAAAACCAATATACCCTGTCTACCCATCAGCAAAGAGCATGATTAATTGTTGCCTTGCTTTTGTCCTTCGCTGATCGATCAATTGTGAGCTGTCAGTCATCCTTAGAGCTTATGCTAAAGTCTTGAGACTGGAGTCGGGAGTCTGGCGTCTGCAGTCTGGAGTCAGCAGTCGGAGAGGCTGGCTAGAGGTTGAGAGTGCAAATCTTTGGCATTAATTGTCTTTAATTAAACTTCCGTCTTGTTTAATTAATGCTATTAGAATTGAGCCACCAGACAGTCATTGTCTCCATTAGCTGTTTACCAGATGAGATAAGATTTTAGTTTTAGTTTTCATAATTTCCAGCTCCAAATTGCAACAGTCAAAAAATGATGGTAAATATTTGTCTCTTGACTGGCTGGAAAAAGGCTAAATGCACAGCACTGATAATAGAGAAGAGATTTAAGTTTTTGCTTTCGTAATTCCCAGTTCTAAATAGTTGCAGCCTTTGTGTTGCACGTTGAGCAGGGGAAGGGGCAGCATTTCTGAAGTGCCGCCCAATGTTTGTGTGGGCCACAAAGTGTTTGTGCGCGCGACTTGAAAGAGACTGCGCCAGCATCCAAAGATACAAAACTATCTGTAGGCAAGCTGAGAGATAAGTTGAGAATGTGGCGTACGACGGTGGCACCAGCGGCTCCCTTTGAATCATATCTAGAGGTGGATGAGGCTGATATTTACCCCTCTCTCTCTCTCTCTCACTCTCAGTCACTCTCTCTCTCTCTGCCTCTTTCTACAATAGTTTCTAGAGCATTTACCTCTTTGTTTAACAAACAAATTGTTTTGTGTTTGGGTGTGTGTGTGTGGTTGGTGGGGGGCGCATCAAAAACACAATTTGGTGCTTCAAGTATTATTGAAATGGACTTGACACCAAATGAACGCAAAGCACTTTCAACACAAATTATATCAAAGTGCGACAGATTTGCCTCTAAACGAACCACTTCCGCCCATGTTCCACCATTTCGAATGAGCACAAAAAATAATAAAAAGGGCAGCCAAACATAAATTCAATCTACTTAGTTATGGTGCCATAAAGAGCGAGGTAACATTTAGCTAAAGTCGTATTATTCCCTTTCTATATTTAAAGAACGCAAAACGCATAAAAATCCATATCTATAGATGCGGCAGATACCCTAGATAGTAGCTACTGTTTCGGCTGGGATAAGCCGCCCGCATACAAAGGTCACTTGCTCTGCTGCAATATGAGTCTAATCTGGCAACAATAGCTGCAGCAGCGAGCATCACTTTCCCAGCATCCACTGTTAAGTCATCTTCAAAGACAAAGATCGAACCTGTTCTCCTCGATTGCAGCTGCTCCTCTCACAGTTGCTTTCCTTTGAGGGCTCTCTCTACCTTTGTCACCATTCGGCTGCCTTTCACTTTGACTGTGTGGGTAAAACTTAGTCCTGCCCTCTGCCTGTCTCCGACTCCGACTCTGCGGGCAATCGCAGTCGCCAGCTCAAGTAGAGAGTCTACTACACTTATTTCTATAAATAGTCAAGGAGTAATGCAGTCTGAGTCTATTTGATGTGTTTAGCCTGCACTGCTGATAAGCCTGGCTCACTCATTAAACTGCCCTCGCTTCGCATGCTAATTTAGGAGTCCGGTTAGAAAACTTACGCGTAAGCAATTGCCTAAGAAAATATTAGTTCTTAAATATAATTATATATATATATATATATATATATATATATATATATATATATATATATATATATATATATATATATATATGGTAATAAAAAAGGTATAAACTTAACTATATAATTACCCTAAATATATAAATCATGCAGTTCATATATCACTAAGGGGACGTCAGCTGCAAAACTTGTTGACTATGTGAGCTGAACATTTGATTTCCGTTTCGCTATACCCTCAATAGACGTAGTCATATAAACTTGACATTCTTATCTGACTATGGTATACTCAAGTATATTCCAAATTGAAAGTCTCAAAAGATATAGAAATTTGCGCTTTGTCACGCGCTTTGCCCAGATATATGAAGAGTTTATCCGGCTTGGGTTAAGAGTATACTATGTATACCAAATTTACACTCTCTAGCTCAAGCTGACACAGCGAATATGCCCCAAGCCAATATGCCAGTTTCCGCTTGATGAACGAGTATGTAAAGTATTGTAGTATTCTAAGGCCAGTCGCTCTCCTCTATGCTAGACTACGATTGGCACTGGCAAATGTATACAAAAACTTACAGTCTCTAGATGAGACTGATGAACGAGCATGACACAAAGCCAATATGCCCATTTGCCCTTTCCTGAGCGAGTACATAAACTTAGTCTTTCCTAATCTGAGCAATTTATCAGACCAGTGACACATTTAAAGTCTCTTGCTCAGCCTCAGCACAATGAGAAGCCAATACGCCCGTCTGCCCATGCCTCAGCGAGTATATGGATATACAACATAAAATCTCTCGCAATTCAAATGTCTTTCGGCGCCATCTCAAGTAGTCAGCGTAGTCTGCATCTAGCCAATGGCCATTTGCATCTATAAATAGGCATTCTAAGTAGTCTCGCTCCTCTTCTGTTACACTCATTAGGCAACCCTCGCTGCTCGCTGATCGCATCTCGCATCGCTGAGCATCTTCCACGCAGGTAATACGCGCAATTGCAATGGCAATTAGCCAGCCGTTGACTTCTAACTGTGGATTCTAGTGCAGCGCTAATCTAATTTTAATTAGATATACGAACTCGCATGCCGTGTCGTATAATTGCTAGAGAATCTCTCTCTCTCTCTCCCCCCTCTCTCTCTCTCTCTCTCTCTCTCTCGCACTGTAATCAAGGAAAAACAAACATATTTCAAGTGTCGCTGACACTTTCGATCGTTGCACTGTTGATGGCTGGCTTGATCAATCAATCAATCAAGCTGCGAGCTGCTGACCATTTGTCTAGGCGAAAGCACTTTGTATGCCCGCTAGTTATTATTAATGGTGCTGCATTATTAATTACTACACTCGCTCGGGTCGTTAAAAAGGGGTATATTGGTTAGTGTTCATTGCCTAATAAATTGTTATGCAGTTTTGTAGGCCTCCCACTCGAAAAGGCTATAAATCTACAGACAGTTGCAGCTATATCATTGATGACATGACTCCTCTACTTACAGATAGATAGAGCTACATTATAGAGTTACGCCTTTTCAGTTCCTTCTCTGTTCATTGTGAGCGCGTATCATTCAGTCAGTCAGTCAGTCAAGCCCAGCTGCAGTGCTTTCTACTTGCTAATGGTGCTGCATTATTAATTAAAAGTGAGCGGGGCAGCGCGTGTGTGCCGCAGTTTTGTAACTTGTTGAAAGGTCCAACATGACTTTTACTAAGCCCCACTCCGAGAACCCTTCGCCCCCCTCCGGCCCAAAACTCCCCCCAGTTTACCCAGCTCTATTTGAGCTCTGCTGCCTGCAGCTGTCGCAGCCAAAAATAGTTGCTTTATGAGCGGCTCGCCGTCGTCTTGATGTCTCCCTTCACAACGCAACCGATTAGTAATCTTATCAATAGCTTAGACATATCGTAAGTCAACAGTGTCATGCACGCCGAAAAAGAGGGAGGGGCCCCCCTCGATAAGGCCTATTAATGCGCGACACAAGTCCCAATGACCTACTAAATGCATATTGATAAATCATTGCGGCTTAAGGTTCTCTGACAAGCGACAGCAAAGAATATTTTTTGAATTATCATTTACTTTGATCAAGAATTTCATAACTTTTCTTTTCTTTTCTTTTCTGTTTGCAGTTGGCTTTCCCATACTTTTGTTCTTTCTGCTTGGGGATCCGTACAAGCGCGGCTTCTTCTGCGACGATGAATCGCTGAAGCATCCCTTCAAGGAGTCTACTGTGCGCAACTGGATGCTGTACATCATCGGCCTAGTCATACCAGTGGGCGTGGTAAGTGGGCAATTGAATGGGATTCAAATTGAAATTGAAAGTGAAATTGAAATTGATATAAATTGTATTGCGCTGCGGGCTCTTTGGGGACTGGAGCAGCTCCCAAGTGGCCACCCATGTTAAATGATGTCAAGCATGTGTCAGTCAGTTGTTCTTTGATACCCTCGCGTCTATTGCACAATCATTTCAAGTTCACTTTGCCAGAATAGACAGACAACTCTCTCAATGTGTGCTCCACTTTTAAGCTCTTGCACAACTGGGAGTGGGAGTCACCAGAGAGAGCGAGAGAGAGAGAGAGAGAGAGATGGATCGAGACATCTGTTGTCCACTCCACATTTTCTAAATGAAACCAGAGCAAACATCTGTTTGCGCCTCTGTGAAGCAAGCGATGGGCCATAAACTGGCTAATGGCCCTAGTTCCAATGAAACCTAAATAAAAATAAAAATAAATATTGCCCAAATTACACGCTATTTGCATACCTTTTGCCCTAGACGCACGCTTGCCTGAAACTAAACAACTCATTCACTCAAATATTGCCCAAAAATCTGTGCAACAATTATTTATGTCTCTTATTTACCTCGGCCTCCGCTTCCGCCTCTGCCTCTGGCTCTGGCTCTATTTATATTGGCCCTTCCTAAGAAAACAAACTGTCCAAATGAAAAGGTGCTAAAAGGAAATTGTTCATTGATAAATATATTTGTAATTAGTTCTAACAATTTAACTACAAATTTAGCCTTTTCTACTTCCTCTTCAACTGCTTCTCTCTCTCTCCTTTGCCTATCAGTGCTGCCAAATTGGCTTTATTGCAGTCAGATTTAGCCCTTCTAATGCCTATTCAATTAGTTCTTCTCTCCTACGCTTTCTCTCATAATTAGTGCTGACAATTTAGCCATACAAATATAGACTTTTCCTCTCTTTTCTACTTGTCTCTCACTTTCTCTTCTTTCCCTTCTCTGCTGCCTTTTCAATTACTTTCAACGGCTAACTTTTCTACCTTCATCCTTTACATGCCAGTGCTGCCATTTTGGCTTATTTCCAGTCAAATTTTGCCTTTATTTAACTTCCGCACTATTGCAATTTCTATTGAGCATTCTCCAAATTGCATTCCCTTCCTCTTTTATATTGCAGGGCAGTGTTGCCAATGTAGCCTTTTTCTAGCCAAATCTAGAATTGATCAGTTAGGAGCAGTTACTCCTGCAATAGCGAACTCTACAGATTGCTGATTGTTACTCCTTACAAACTGTCATAATAAGTGTTATACCCCACCTCAGTCTGTTACCGTTGCCAAATCGTCCACAAATTTAAAATATTAAAATAATCTTTTAATCACTCTCTCACACACAGATGCTCATCGTAGAGCTGCAGCGGTCGAGAAATGCGAATGTGACTGGCAGCGGATCGGCGAGGCGCTATATCTTTATGTCGTACCAGATACCCGACTGGCTGGTCGAGTGCTATAAGAAGATGGGTGTCTTTGCCTTTGGCGCCGCTGCCAGTCAACTGACGACGGATATAGCCAAGTACTCAATTGGCCGATTGCGGCCACACTTCATAGCGGTAAGCGGGGGCCATCGAATGACAATTAAGCAACTCCAATTGCCAATTAATTTTAATATGCAACATATGCATCGGGCTTAATATAACATGACACGAGCGACATCAGGCAGGAGACAGGAGACACACACGATGGGGCTATTAATAAGTTGCAATCCAGTTAGAGGCATTGAGAGGGTTGGCCCATTGGTGTTGCTTTGACAAATTTGTATACCCTAGACAGAAAGAGAAAGAGAAAGAGAAAGAGAAAGAGAAAGAGAAAGAGAGAGAGAAAGTATAACTACAATAATTTAGAATGAAACACGAAACATGTATCTATAAAAGATAGCCTCGAGTTAGTCTATGGAATCAGTATAACAATGGCGAGGGCTTAACTCTACGGCTGCCTAGTCCATCAGCTTTTCATGTCTCATTAAATTACAATCTCATATAGCTGCTATAGCTTAGCATGATAGATTGATTGACTGATGATTAAATAGTTGATTGAAGTCCAAGCCTAACTGATCAGCTTAAATTTCTATATGCTATACTCTAGCAAAGAGTATTCAATTGTCGAATTGCCTTAGATATTTCTTTTATCATATTTATTTAAAGTATTTTGCAAGCAAGGGCAGCTTAAACAGAAGCAAGCAAATATGCGGCTGTGTTCATGAAAATAGTAGTGTATTATTGTTATTATTCTGTTTTCAATTTCTGACATCTAGTGAGTACTACTATTTCAATGACGGGGCGATTTTCAATGCAGCTCTCTAAAATAGTCAAAAACAAATTAATTTTGATAGAAACGAACGAGATTTTATTCTATTCTTAACAAAAAGGGCATCCTTGTATTTTTCGTTTGGTTTAAATTTTGTGTAGTGCAATACTACTATTTTCATGATATATATGTATATATAAAACAGTATATAGTAAACATAATTGATTAATTTACTAGTTTTAAGTGCATTCAATATGAATATGCGTCTATTAATACAGAAGCATATTCAATGCACTTAAAACTTATAATTACTACATACATACATATATACATATATGCTATGCAAATACTTTGTAAGCAGCCCTCGCATAATAACATGTCGCCACAGTTATGACTGGCTGATGGGGCACTTCGTATGTTGCTTGTTACGGACTCCCCTAGCTGTTAAGCAGCACAGAGACAGAGACGCCCTATTATTTAGTGAAGTGCGGCAACAGCGCTGCAAAATTGAGCATCAAATGCGCAGCACATGTTGCAAATAGCCAAAAGAAAGGGGGGAGCAGCTGTGTGTTGGCTATAGTCAGTGCAGATAGTAACTGCAACTAAGCAGCTTAAGCGGATGCTCTGATTCGTGCAGTTCTCAATGTTTAATTGTTTGTTCTTGTTACCGTTGCACAGGTGTGCCAGCCGCAGATGCCCGATGGCTCGAGCTGCGAGAACGCAACGAATGTAGGCAAATACATAACGGACTTCACGTGCAAAGGTGTGGGCAGCTCGGCGCGGATGCTGAAAGAGATGCGACTCTCCTTTCCCAGTGGACACTCCAGCTTCACCTTCTACACCATGGTCTATGTGGCAGTAAGTCGAGACTGTTGTTACCTCTTGCCGCCTTCTGCTAAGCATCTCTCTCCCTCTCTCTCTCTCTCTCTCTCTCCCTCTCTGTGTAGCTCTATCTGCAAGCCCGCATGAATTGGCAGGGCTCGAGGCTGCTGCGTCACTTTCTACAGTTCCTCTTCATCATGATTGCCTGGTATACGGCGCTGAGTCGTGTCTCCGACTACAAACATCATTGGTCGGATGTCTTGGCTGGTTCCGCCATTGGAGCTGCCTGTGCGGTGATTGTGGTATGTTCCTTTCCTGCTTCTACTCTTATCACTTCACATACTATAAACTTGAATCTATATATAGTGAGTCTTATACACACACATCTCACTTGATCATCTTTTTCTAGAGCTACTTTATGCCCAAAGCGTGTTTCAACATGCAAACAGTTTGGCCCACCAAAGAAGCCAAGATCCAGTGAACAGAGAGAGAAAGAGAGACAGATTTTCTTCGGCTTCATTTCAAAGCTTTTGTAATGTCAAGATTCTCAGCTATTAAAATAACATTAATTGACACACACACAAACACACACACACACACACCTTGTGGCGTTTCCTTTAAGTCGGCTTTCTGTTAGAAATCTAGCTTCGAAGCATTCGTGCATCTAATTGGCTCGCTCTCAACACCTGCTGCAATGTGGCATGTGGCATGTGTCATGCAATCGTGGCTGCCACATTAACTTCAAATTTACCAACTGCAGCTACATACATACATATGTATGCAAATATATAGATCAGCAATTTAACGCTTCATTTGGTTTATTGGACGTGGACTCAGTTTTCATGGGCAACTACTTCCCGCCTAAAAGAATCATACCATACTTTTAGGAGCCATCTTTATTGCCATCTATGCAGACTTTTATTGTAAATGTAAATTTAATAACCATAGAATTTTCGCTCTTTTTTCTTTCAGGCAAACTACGTTTCTGATCTGTTTCCCTCGAAACCGAGTGCAAAGTCCTATTTGCCACGTAGCTCGCAGGATGTCAGTCAAACACATTCAACGGTTGTTGTTACCACGAATTAGCCCGCAATCAATTTTAATACTGGTTTTACCAATCGTTTAGGACACAAATTCCATAATTTATAAGCAAAATAACAAGGACTGTCAAATTGTATTTCTTGTTGAACATTTTTAAACACCGCAAAAGCAGAGCTTTCGTTCGATTTTAGTTATGTTAATGTAAACAAATTTTGTATTTAATATTACTTTACTCGACAGGTAGTGTTTTACTTAACTATGTACGTACAACTTAATGTATTGGTCTGAGATATAAGCGTTTGCTGATTCTTAAAGATTATATTCACTAAAGTGACCTTAAGATTATATAAAATTCGATTTGTAATTTCGCGAATCGTCAATGAGTATTATGTTAAAATGAGTCTTTAGTTTTTGATTAATACACTTGAATACAATAAAAGAAAAATGCAATTTATTTATAAGCACTGTTAATAATAAGCTTGTTAAAATAAAACATTTAAAATATTTTACAAATTAAAATGGAAGTGTTTTGAATATACCGCGTTGTCTTTTTGGCATTATTTAGTGACAATTATCACAATACACCACTTTAAAATAGGCACGTATTTTCGATAGCGCAATACAAATATCGATAGTACTGTAGATAAGAATGCCCGTCCTTAGATTTGTATTAATCGATAGTTTACTTGCATCTCTGGCAAATATTGTGGTCTAAACAAAACCGGCTTGTTTTTTTGGAAATAAAAAGTAAATATTAAACATATCCCATGTTTTAGGAGCACAATTGTTAATTAAAGTTGTCTCTAACATGCCATGGCAACAATTTGACTCAGACATTGTGTGCCTATATATTTAAAAAGAACAAACTTCTGAAACATGACGTGTCACCAGAGGCCTCAAAGAATGTTACTAATATTTGCTGTTTTCTGTTTGCAGAGACTTCGCATCAAAATGATAACTGACGTGCAATTGGCAATCTTCTCAAATGTCCTGGGTGTATTTCTGTTTCTGCTCGTTGTTGCTTACCACTACATCAACGCCAATACGGGAAAGTAAGTAAAAAGACTTGACTAGAAATGTGACCCGACAAGCAATTCAATTACTTTTATTCTTCATTTTTCAGGTCTAGCATTAAAAACAAATGATCTTTAAGGTTCCCACAAGTTAATTAACACAAGTATCTTATAAAACCAACTGCGAGTAATAAAATGGTATAATAAAACTTAGTCCATATCGTCCAGCGCCTCTTTCATTGCCCGCACATCGAGCAGTGCCTTGTCCTTGCGTGAGTCGAAAGTTCGCTGCGTTGGATGGCCGAAGCTGAAAGCCTTGATATATGGAAGCTTTCCATCGCTCAAATCCTTGTCCACCTCTCCATCCACATCCATGGCATTAGTGGCTTTCTTTGTGCGACTCTTCGTTTTGGTGAGGACGTTTCCCTGATCAAAGCGATAGTTGGCCGGGAATTTGTGCATCTTGATACAATGATCCTTTCGCTCGGCGGGCATAAAGAACTTTAAAGGACATTCTTCAATGAAACAGGTATAGTGGGGCTTGTCGCCTCGCTCCACGCTGGCTGCAAAATACAAATCATGCTGTTCGGTTATATGCAGATCCAGCAGATGTGCAGTCGGCAGTTGGCGCCGACATTGTATGCAGCTGTAGTACTGCGTCTGTGTTGTCTTCGTGTTCTCAACATTTTTGTATGTGGGAATCTTTGTTTCTTTAGCTTCTTCAATATCCTCGATGTCGACGAGTACGCCAAGTTTCTTAAATGGCGGCAAAATTGGCGCAGCTTTGTTTGCTTCTGCAGACGATATGAAGCCAGCGGATAGATCATTTAATATCTTTTGTAATTGGTCTTTTGTGAGAAATACTTCGGTAGATGTTTCGGAATTCATTTCGCGATTGCTTTTAAACCAGATGATTTTTTTATATCGATGTAGATGACAGTATTATGAAGTATGCCAAATAAGAAAACGATATTCAACTATCGCATAATTGTATAGTTTGTGCCGTTTCTATTCAACGTAAGAGACTTCCCTATCGAAAACGTAAGAGCATTTGAGTAAACAAATATATCGATATTTGTATGCTGATATCGATTGCCGATACTTTATTGTTTTTATTGACTAAACATATGCGCTGTGGAATAATAAAAAGAAGTTGGTAAAATGTCCGCTGTTGGCGATTCTGCAGCTGCAGAAAACTGCTTTGATATTGAGAAAGTCGCAGATCTATTCGAAGGCAGTTTAATCGACGATGACGATGTACGCATGGAAGACTATTTGGAAGCGTATGAGGAGATTATGAAGTAAGTAAAATAGGATAATTTGGTAAACAATCAATTTAAAGTTTTTCTGTCTCAGGTTCTTCCTGCTGATGGGCAGCGTGTTTACCTTTGTCAGCAGCGACGTGCGCAACAAACTGGATATACTGTACGATCTGCGACAACAGGACAACGAAGAAAACAAACATTTCGATAGTATCAAGACTATGCTCTTATATGAGAAAGGAGCCAGCCTGCTGCACCAGAAGGGCTACGTGTCTGGCAGTCGAACCTTGTTGCGTCTGCATCGTGGCTTAGGTACTACTCTGTCACATAGATAACTTTTGCTTATCTTATCTATTTTCGTTTGTTGCAGAGTTTGTGTACGAGTTTCTGCTTCGTCTGCAAGACGTGGCAGATGAGGAAAAGGCGCACCATATCTGCAAATCAGCTTACAATGACACCCTGGCCAAGCATCATCCATTCCTCATACGAAAAGGAGCTCAAGTCGCAATGTTTGCAATACCCACGCGCGGTGAGCTCTTCAAGCGTGTCTGCAGCGATGCGAATGTCTCGAACGCCACTCAAAGGCTGCCTGATATGTTACGGCACATGCAAAGTGTTTTCAATCGCACGGATCAGCTTTACACGCTGGAGGAGCTGCATAGCCTGCCTTAAAACGCTCAATGAATAGGTCATTATTGAAATTGTAACGTATTGTGGAACCCATTAGCCTTTCTCTGTCTTATTGCGTGGTCCAGTCCAATATTTGTGTCTTTGTTTGTATTTATTGCCTTCTGCTCGTCTTTGTGTTATTAAAGCTTTATCATTCGCCTAAAGAATGTTTCTCAGCTATATTTATCGTATAGTCAACTTATCTGTGACGTGAAATTTATAATGAAATTAGAATCTTAAGTCGCTTTTGATTAGATTGTACAACCTCGAACAGCTGTCGTAGAACATTGCCCCTGGATAGCCCAATTAAAGCTAATCGGGATTTATCATTTAAGAGACAGAAAGCCGAATTAGTCAAAACCCCAAAGATTTATAAGTATGTCTTCTATATGTATATATAGTTATAATTTAGCTGCAATCTGCATTTAATAGCTGACGCACACAAATGGCCGACAATTTCCCCTCCTGTTACGCTATTGATTAACCATTTAACACAATCTGTTAGCCAAAACATTTCAGCCCAACTAGCCGCCATTACTTCTTATCAATCTTTTGTGTCGTGCGTAGTGCAAAATTTCATCTAAGTGTGTTGTGATAACGACCCAAGCTAGCACTTCAGACAGACACAGAAATTAGTTATAAGACGACATGAACGGGTGCTACGGAACGCATTTGAAAATCGTCTGCCATAGACGATAGTAGAACTTGGTAAACTTTCGTGAATGGCGCCGCTATGAACAGCCTATCAAATAGTAAACGCGAAACAAATCCCTATTCAAAGGCAAACATATTCTCTAAATGGTTTTTTCTGTGAGTTTATTAATACAACAAAAGCTTCAAAATAACAAACTTAAATCAAATTATAATTATAAACAGAATACAAATATAATATTTGAAACAATGCTAAACATATATTTTAAAAATAATTGTTTGAATGAGTTTAAAAGTAATAAAATTTCAATAATATCAAAGAGTTGTACTAATATTAATAACAATAATAATAATGAAAAAGAATACCAAATAATAATTTAATAATTTAAAAAAGTCGCATGTAAACATTAAATAAGTTTCGTTCATTCTCGATTTCATATTGATTGAGAAACAGAGCCCATTTAAGCCTCGTATCTCGCTGTCTCGATAAGGTGTTCGACCAAATATGCGCTATGCATTTGCTTTTCTTTGATAATTTATTGGTAATTTAAGAGATCCGTAGAATATTGTCTGCCCGGCAGCACGTAGTTCCAATCAATTCTCAATTTAAGGCTGATTGTTGTTTTAATCACTCAGATGGATGCGTCATGTCTTTCGGCAGGGACGGCGAGAGGAGCTCTCCGAAAGCGAGCTGTACGCAAATTTACCCTATTTCGATAGCGAGAAATTGACGGAGGATTTGCAGCAGCCATGGATACGTGAATCTCAACGCAAGCAGCCAAGTTCGCTGCATCTGATCTTCGCTCATTACGGCTGGCAGTTTGTGCCTGCCTGCGTGATCTACTCAATCCTGGAGATCGTTATACAGTAAGTAGACATAAATGTATGAAATCTGAGTGAGATTAAGAGTACTTTAGTTGGCATTACTCCTCGGCGAGTTACTCTGAGCTAGTAAATGATAGAGTTCCATGTCTCTCGAGTACTCTCTGTATAAGCTTTGGCAATTCTTATAGTTTCATATTTCTTTTCAGTGCCTTTCAGCCCCTATTTTTGGGCGCTTTGATTTCCTACTTTGCCGAGGGCCAAACGAGCATTAGCAAGGAGAGCGCCTATCTCTATGCCATGGGCATTGTGCTGTGCGCGCTGATCACTTCTCTGGTATTCCATCCATTTATGTTTTACGTCTTTGCCGTGGGCACAAGGATCCGTGTGGCCTTCGCCGGACTGATATACAGAAAGTGTTTGCGTGCAGCGATCAATGGCAGAGATGGACTTGGCGCTCTGGCCATATCAGTGATGTCCATTGATTTGGCGCAATTCGATCTGACATTCTATTTCTTCCACGACTTGTGGAAGGGGCCCGTGGAGGCGTGCATATTTGGCTACATTATGTACACTCAGATTGGCTGGACGGCTTTGATAGGCATTGCATTCATCGTGCTGCTGATTCCACTTCAAGCGTGGGCTGCCAAAGCAGCGGCCAAATTTCGCACAAGATCGGCGGATCAGCGGGATCGCCGTGTGAAGTTGATGAATGAGATTATAGGCGCCATACAGGTGATTAAAATGTATGCGTGGGAGCAGTCTTTTGCGAAATTGATAGCCAACGTGCGTAAGATGGAGGTCAAAGCAATCCGAGGTTCCATGAGCATATACGCGGCGCTGCAGTGTACCAATATGATCTCGAAGGTGTCGCTGTTCCTAAGTCTCATTGCTTATGTGTATACAGGTGAAGTGGTTACGGCACGAAAGGTGTTTATACTCTCGTCTTACTACAGTTTGCTGAATGATTCCTTGCTGCACTTCTGGCCCTTGGCTATTACCACCTGGGCACAGACTGTGGTCAGCGCGAGGCGTGTAACGGAGTTCCTACATCAAACTGAATCGCCCACGAGCGAAGAATGCGCCTCCCACTGTAGAGACAATCCCACCTTGCAATTGGATATTAATAAGGCACCTGCGAAGCCTCTTTCTGTGGGTCGTCTGCATTGCGTGGAGAGCATGGAAAAGTCTCTTACTTTCAGCCATGTCAGCGCAAGCTGGAACAAGCCAAGCGTTAGGCAAGCCAGACCTGCGCACATTGAGGACGTCAGCTTTAAGCTGCTTCCAACACAATTAGTGGGCATTGTGGGCAATGTGGGATCTGGCAAGAGTACGCTGCTAAATGTCATCTTAGGCGAAGTAGAGCTCATGCAGGGTCGCATCGAAGTGCACGGTAAGCTGAGCTATGCCCCACAGGAGCCCTGGATCTTCCAAGCCAGCATACGCGACAATATACTATTTGTGCAGCCATACGAAGAGCAGCGCTATCGAGCTGTGGTGCATGCCTGCCAGCTGGACTGTGATCTAGCCCTGCTGCCGCATGGTGATGCCACTGTAGTGGGTGAACGGGGCATCAGTTTAAGTG
This sequence comes from Drosophila leonis, assembly GCA_035045365.1. Lineage (NCBI taxonomy): Eukaryota > Metazoa > Arthropoda > Insecta > Diptera > Drosophilidae > Drosophila > Drosophila leonis. The sequence goes on along the minus strand of JAWNPC010000485.1, from coordinate 254,132 downwards.
GCGGACAGAAGGCAAGAATAAGTCTGGCCCGTGCTGTATATAGAAAAGCAGACATATATTTATTCGATGATCCGCTCGCTGCGGTAGACTCACGAGTGGGAAAACTGTTAATGGACAAGTGCTTCAATCGATTCTTAGGCGACAAGCTGCGCATATTGGTTACGCATCACGTGCAGCTGCTGCAGAATGTAGATCACTTGCTGCTCCTAGAATCCGGACGTCTGACACAACAAGGCAGCTATGCGGAGTTGCGAGATGTTATTGAGAAGCATGCAGCACCCGACTTGGATGCAATTGAGGCTGACAAGCAGCTGGTGAAAAGGGTGCTTAGCCAAGTGGACAGAAACTCCAAGCTATTTCAGGATCCTGCAAAGATTGTGGATGATCAATCTAATAGAGAGACGGCCTTCGCAGAGCGTCAGCAAAAAGGCGCTGTTAGCTACGATACTTACATGGATTATTTCCGTGCTCTGCGCTCGCCCGCCTTAGTTTTCGTGGTGCTTGCTCTCTTTGTTGTCGCCCGCGTTTGCCAAGCACTTATGGACATCTTCATTTCACGCTGGGCTACCTGGGAGGAGAATCGAGTTTATGAAACACCCGAGCAATTCGAAGAGACGCGCACTCGCATGGTCACCTGGTACGCGGTGCTCTTGGTGTGCACCTTGGCGCTCTATTTGTTGCGCACCTTTGGCTTCTTCCTGCTATGTTTACGTATTTCACTACGATTGCACAATCTGCTCTTCGACGGGATCATACGTGCTCGCATGTTCTTCTTTAATGCCAATCCCTCGGGTCGAGTGCTGAATCGCTTCTCCAGTGACATTGAGAACGTGGATGTCGCCCTGCCGCAGGCTATGATGGACTCCTTGCAGGTAAATCCAGTTAAACAATATTTAATATACATAAATAATATAATTGATCATTTCCTGCAGTTCTTTGTGGATGTGGTGGCTGTCCTGGTCATCGTGGCAATCGCCAACTATTGGCTACTCATTCCAGCAGCTATCATGGCGATCTTGATGTACTTTTGCCGTTCCTTTTACATCGGTGCCAGTCGCAGTCTGAAACGCATTGAGAGCTTAAGTAAGTCAAAGTGCAAAGCATAATTCCTACTTATTAACATATTCGTTTGGTCTGTTTCCTGGTCAGCTCGTAGTCCAGTTTACACGCATGCCAATCAAACGTTTCAGGGCTTGACGACTATACGAGCATTGGATGCTATGCCACAACTGGATCACACCTTCCATGGCCATCAGAATACGAACTCTTCTGCGCTCTTCCTCTATACAAGCGCCAATCGCGCCTTTTCCTTCTGGACAGACCTCATCTGTGTCGTTTATATACTGGCTGTGACATTCAGTTTCCTGGTTATCAATCAGACCTTCTACAGCGGCGATGTTGGTCTGGCTATCACCCAATCCATGACGCTGGTCATCATGTGCCAGTGGGGTATGAGGCAGACGGCAGAGCTGGAGAATAAGATGACGAGTGTGGAGCGTATATTGGAATATGCAAAGACACCGTCTGAACCAGCACTGGAAACAGCAATGGAGATAAATCTTTCATCCGAATGGCCACAAAGGGGTCATCTGCGCTTCTGTAATCTACGCATGAAATATGCTCCAGATGACATCGAAATTCTGAAAGGCTTAAACTTTGAATCACAGCCCATGGAGAAGATTGGCATTGTGGGCCGCACGGGCGCTGGCAAATCTTCGATAATCCAAGCACTGTTCCGCCTAGTGATCAATGAGGGGCTCATCGAGATAGATGGTCAGGATATTGCCCTGCTGGGCTTGCACGATCTGCGCAGTCGCATCTCTATTATACCACAGGAGTCAGTCCTCTTCTCCGGCACATTGCGATTCAATCTCGATCCGTTTGGCATGAAGAGCGACGAGGAGCTTTGGAACGCGCTCGACGATGTGAAACTCAAAAAATACATTGCCAGCTTGGAGGGAGGCCTGTCGTGCTATATGCAAGACGGCGGCTCGAACTTCAGCATGGGCCAAAGGCAATTGGTCTGCTTAGCCCGCGCCATACTCCGCAACAATCGAATAATCATCATGGACGAGGCGACAGCCAATGTGGATGCGGAGTAAGTAACTATGGATTAGCTGCAAATTGCGATTGACTTCATTATTTATTATTACAGCACTGACAAGCTTATACAGGAAACAATTCATACCAAGTTTGCCCAGTGCACGGTGCTGACGATTGCTCATCGGCTTCACACAGTCATGGACAACGACAGCGTCCTGGTTGTCGATGCAGGGAAAATAATCGAATTTGGAGCACCACACAAGCTCTTGCAGCTGGAGGATGGTGCTCTCTTAAAGTTAGTTAATCAAAATGATAAAGCCACAGTTAATCATCTTAAGAAAATAGCTGCAGATAGTTATATGCGCAAAAACAAGTAAAATAAAGCAAAATTAGATTTAATACAATGAATTTGTTTGCCTTTTTAGTTAACGGTTGTTTGAGTTAAAGTTGTGTCTTCATTTAAGGTATCGATTAATTACTGAAGCTCGCATAATAAAGCTGGTTGCTATGAGGTGCACCAAGTCCAATTAGTAGTTACAATTTAAAAAATATTATAAATAAATATTATATTAATAAAATATTTATATTTAGATTAAATTTTAAAGTGAGAAATATCTTTAACTTCGTTTCTCTGTGGAATGTTCTATTAGGCTTATTTAATTTAATTGCTGTCCCGTTACCAGGCGTCGGTGTTATGGTTTATTCGCGCGAAAATCAGTGCTAAATTTGACCGCCGCTAAGCGATGGGCGTTGCCAAACAATTTACATTATCGATTAATTGCTGAGCCTCACATACCAGAGCCGATTGTTGTGAAATGTGAGGCAAATCCAATCAGCAGTTGTAATTTGAATAATATTTTAATTTACATCAGCTCACAATATTACTTTTTTTTGTTGTCTGCTCGAATGTGCTTAGCCGGTCTATTTGCACTGCTATGAAGCCAAAAGCCGCCGGTAGCATTTAACCGTCGTTCAAGTCGTGCGACAATGATTACCGCAAAAATTGACCGCCTGCTGAGCGGTGGGCGTTGCCAAACAATTGAGTTGTGCCACAAACTACGTCATCACTTTTTTTTACTGGCAGAAGCAGAGGTAGAGGTAGAGGCAGATGCAGAGGCAGAGGCAGAGGCAGAGGCACTGGCAAGTGGCCACCACATGCTCGGTGGGTGGTTTTTGTAATTATGGACATGCGCCACCCATTCCGTCACATTTCAGTACATTAAGCGCTGAAAGCGTTCAAACTACATATAACAACAGCAGCAGCAACAGCAAAAAACTGAGACTCACTCAAAAGCTGGCTGGCACTTATGTGGACGGAAGCCGATGGGCGGAACTAGAGCGAGTCCAGACAGACATAGACAGAGACAGAGACAGAGACAGACTTAGAGACGAGGGTCGGTGAGTCGGCCGTTGGGTCGGTGGGCGTTGCAAAAAAAGAGGGTTCCCAAATTGCTAGCCAGGAGATGACAATGATGTGCTTTTTGTGTGCAGCAAGCATCTTTTTTTATTATTCCTAGATTTTGTTCTTGCTTTTTTGCTAACTCACCAAGTATCATATATAAAGTATCATATATATGTGTGTATATATAGTATGTATTTCCATCTCTTTCTCTTCCTGTATGTGGGTGTTGGCAGTTCCGAATGCTGTGGCATAAATTGTCCGTCGGTTTTTTTTAGTCGCCGTTGATTGCTTTTGCACCCAGTTCAGCTCAGCTCGACTCGGATCGGCTCAGCGGGTAGCCGGTAAAACTTGACTTGTCGACAGGAATATCAATTACTTAACTGAAACTCCAGAATCTTATCTGAGCAATTTTATCAATTATCTGACGCGTGCACGTGTCCTTTTTGGGACGGGCAGACCGCAGCAGATATAAACAACATTTTGAACAGGGCACGTAGATACATCGATGGTTGGCCTCGTAACTCATCTTAAACGATCTCTCGCTCTCTCTCTCACACACTCCCCCCTCTGCACGGGACCACACATCGTGCTCTAACAACCCAACGAATCGGAGTACGTGCATACGACCAAATTTGCTTTATTATGCGGTCAGGATCAGGATGCGACCTATGTGGCAAAGCGGAAGTGTTTGCCCAGTGATAAATGTCGCAAAGGTGGGCTGAGCTGAGTTGAGCTGATCAATTTTTACAATCCACACGTTCTTCCATTGTTTAAGCCGTCTCAAACTGCGCTGTTCACCTTGAAGCTCTTTCGAGCTTTCAGACTGGGTCACAATATAAAATATTTATATTTAATTAGCTTGCACGAAATTTTGGACAGTGTTTGATGAATGGCTTCCTTCGTGACCAAAAACTAACCAAATTGCAGCCGCCAGCTGTAAATTGATTTCAATATTTTCCAAACTTCATTAAGTCTTTATTTCCATTGATTATGATCGAATTGTTAATCTAGGCACATGCAGTCGGCACTTTTTGTTTACTTTTTTTTATAGTTATTACCAATATAAAATAGTTATCAAGGGTATGGCAGAATTTTAAAATGTCGGAATTTCACATTTATCTTTTTTGTTATAATAAATATTTATTTAGGAATGATGGTATTCGGAAAACTTCCAATAAAATAAATAGTTCTTATTTATTTTTTATTACTTTAAATATAATTTTAAATAATCAAATTATTATTTTTAGTTTTATTTATTACTGTTAATTAATAATTCTTAATTTTAACGAAATATTTTTTATAATTTTATTGATGTTTGATTTCATTAATATTGTAGTTATTTTCTTTAGATACAACGTATCTGTAGAACTACCTCACTTTCTCTTTCTCTCTCTTTCTCTCTCAATTTTCCTCTCTCTCACCCCCCGTTTCTCTCCCTCTCTCTCTCTCTCTCTCTCTCTCTCTCTCTCTCTCTCTGTCTCTCTGTCTCTTTTCTCTCTTCTTTTCTTTCTCTCTCTCTATCTCCCTTTCTGTCTCTCTCTCTCTCTCTCTCTCTCTCTCTGTCTATTAATCATCTCTACAGGGTATCTTCTAGTCAAGTTTTCATCGATTTCATCATTTCGTTGTCGTTGTTCCTATCACACTGGCATCATGAATCGCATTTGCTTTGAGTAATAATTAGATATTCAAATTGTTTGTGGAAATGTCAATTGTCGGTCACTTCGCTTGGGGGCGTTTAGCCTGAGTGAGTGTGGGCGTGGCGTTGTTTAGGTGCAACAGCGGCAGACAATAATGAACATGCATTGTAAATAATGTATTAAGACATTAAATCGCTCATTGAGGCAATTTACATTCATTATTATATTACGAGCTCATCGTACGTGCCCATAAGCCATGGGAATTGGAGAAAGGCTCGACGCCTGCGGGAGTCGGAGAGGCAGACAGAGACAGCGACCGAGACGGAGACGGTGCACAGACATACCTGAATACATTCCCAATTTCATATTTGTTGGGAAATTAATAAAATCATAAAAATGTAATTAATTAATTCACAAGACAGCAGCAAAAAACAAAAAAAGTTGAAAAGAATAAAGAAAAAATGCATTGCCGCCACAGTCTGTGGATGGGCTGCGGCTCTTGGGTGCTCCTCTGATTAGCGATTCAGGTGCGTGAGTGCATTTTTTTCGGTTTTCAAGAGAATTTCTTCAACGGCGACCGTGACAGACCCTAGCAAACGAGTCTTCAGCTGCCCCTCCCCCTCCGACTCGAATTGGCGACTGACAGTCCGATTGACAGATACAAACTAAAGTGGGCAGCAAATGCGATCGTCAGGGCGGCCTCTACAATTGCAATTTCTACTACTGATTGTTGGTTACTGCCCACCGCAGCAGTGCTGCCAATTTAGCCTTTTCCTGGCCAGCTCTAGCCTTTGTTTAAGAATTGTAGTGGTTGTTGGTGACTAGTCTCTCTCTCTCTTTCTCTCTCTCTCTCTCTCTCTCTCTCTCTCTCTACTTTTATCTCTCTCCATATCTATATTTATATGTCTCTCTCCCTCTGTCTCTCTCTCTCTCTCTCTCTCTCTCTATCTCTCTCTCTGTTTTTATTTCTCACTCTATCTGTCTCTTTCTCTTTATTTCTATAGCTCTCTCCATCTTTCTCCCTTCATCTCTCTCTCCATTTTTCTGCCTCCATGTCTCTCTCTCTCCCTCTCTCTCTCTGCGCAGTAATTCCTGTGAGAAATGCATCAAGTAATAAGTTGGTAATAAGTCGCTCTCGGTCATGGACTCTGGCAACGGGCAACAAAATTGCTAACAAAAACTCGAGTTTAAAAAATTTGCCACATGTTTCGAATTTTAAAGTCTAGCAATTCTCTGGCAACTCAAACAAAAAAGGCCACAGGCAAATGGAGGGCGTGTCCACGCCTTATGACAAATTATGACAGCGCGCATTTCGCATTTGATTTATGACCCCCGCTGCATTCAACTATGACCCCCTTTTCTTTCCAAGCAGCGACTATGCTAACAGATTTCCTGTTGCCGACTGTTGCCAAAATGTTGCTTCTCAATAGTTTCTATAGATACATTCTCAAATTGAGGCCATACGGACTTTATAGGCAAGCTGGTTAATTCGGCTATAAGTATAATTAGATTTAGAGTAGCTGCTTTCAGATGTAGTGAGAGGAAAGTGAACTTAAATCAGTCTAAAGTAAGTTAAAAAGAACTCTCAGATTAGCCTTAGATTACACTTAGATAACCCTCAGATAATCATCTAGTAAATGCTTATACCTCCTTCAATATCCTTAAGTCCATTAAGTTTAAGTTTTTTTAAAGGCAATTGTAGGGTATACAAAGTGCGCTGTGTGACTAAACAGAATACTTTTCCAGCTTGGGGTTACTTTTACATAATTTTTAATGATTTTTAAGTGATTTTTAACGTGCTGCATTATGGTTGTTTAACTGTTTAAAGCGACACCAATCCGGACGTAATTAATGGCGAAATAATTTACAACAAAAGCTTTACTGCTGCAAATCCGGCCACACAGACACATTCTCTACCCCAAACGGGTTCGGCCATAATTAACTTTCAATGCTTCAATAGCAATGGGAAATATTTAAAAAATGAAATAGCTGTAAAGTTTAATTGAACTTTATTTCCTCAGTTGCTTATAGCTAGTATGAGAATCTTTACTGTGATATATTCTCTGTATATTCTTATTTTTCCATTTATAGCTCATTTTGCAGTCACCGCAGCCGAACAAAACACTTACACTCGGCATCAGCATCGTCAACAGCCAGTGATACTTTGTTCATTTGCCGCAATTTCAGATTTCAAATATCCCTAAAGAGCAGGAAAAGAGCAGCAGCAGCAGTAGCAGCAGCAGCAGTAGCAGCAGCAGCAGTAGCAGTAGCAGTCTGTATTCTCGCAGCCGGCACCCAAAAATTCCCTGCCTAAGTGTTGCAATAATAAAAACTCATGCTTGGAGGCGTGTCCCAACATAAAACTGCAAAGCGAAACGAGCAGCGAGCGAGCATCGAGCAGAGGCATACAACAATACAATAATACCAGAAGGGTGCCTGGCCATAGAGCTTCCCATTTACAGGGTGGTTAGAGTCACGAGTTGACGATACTCGCTCACAAAGCGACCAAAGTGAGTATATTGAATTGCGGCAGAGACTTGAAATTGTATATTAATCTTATATTATGCTTATTTATACCTCTTGAAGCATAACAAATCGAGAAATCTTTCATATATTTTATAGTTTTACAGTTAGCATTAATACGTTTTTCTAGTGTTGCATCACTGATGTTGCACTGGTGTTGCATGACTGTAAATTGAACATTGCATATTGGTTTAACTATGAACGAGTATTATGCAGTCATGTGTACGCGTCCGCAATGCGCTTACTTGTTTTTTTTTGTTGCTCAGCAAACAAAAGTCAATTGTCGCAGCCAATAAGTCGCTAATGCAATTAACAATTCACACACACAGAGAGAGAAGCTGAAGGCTGAGGGCTGAGCGCTGAGCATTACAAAACTAATAACTCACCATGTGTGAGCCCTCCTTTCTCTCGCTCTCTGTGAAGAGGCGTGACACGTGAGACACCTGGAGTGATTGTTTGATATGGCCATGAGGAGTAGTCGCTATCAAATCTCACCCAAACTCCCTCTTTCTCTCTCTCTCTCTCTCTCTCTCTCTCTCTTTATTTGCGACAATTTGGTGCGTTAAATTACAAAAATTAGTCACACGGTGAACTGGGAAAAAGGCTGAACAACATTTTGCCTTCGGGGCCTGCCGTGTTAAATCGCACAAATTGGCAGTTTAATTGTTCCAATTGACACCAAATTTTGTTTTGGCCCTTAAGTGGCCCAGAATAAATGGGCAACTGGGAACTGACTTTGGCAGCTTGGAGGCGTGCACCGATAGCCAGGAATTTATTGCACTGGTTAGCAGTGAATTATGACCAGCATTTAAGCTCTTAAGCAGTTGAATTGGAGTATTTAACACACACACACACACACAGAAGTACACGTACGTATGCAAACACATTAATGCTAAGCGCATGTTTATGTTTGTGTGTGCGTGCACGACTCGAAAGTTATTTTTTAAGCGCGACAACACTTACATACATACCCTACCCAAAAATAACCGTGAAAATAAGAAATTTTAGATATATGTAACGGTAAACGGTTTTACAATTCTGCTATGCTGCTGCCATAGAAGGGAAGAATGTTAAAGCGCAGTTGCGGGACTTGTCAAGAGAGAGGCCATCTCGCTCGATCGCACTAGGCTTAAGGCTGCAATGGCTCCTCTCTTAGAAAGGAAGAATGCGCTTTGTGCATACATACACATATACACATGCATATACTTCAAAGCGCAATTGCGGGAGAGAGGCTATCTCGCTCGATCGCATTTGCAATGCTCCTCTCATAAAAGGAAAGAATTGCACATTGTGCATACGTACGTATTAAGAGTAATAGGCCATCTCGCTCGCCCGCACTAGGCTTTTCGACTGTCAGCTCTCATTGCTCGTTGAGGGCTGTGAGAGAAAAAGGGAGCAAAGCAATTACTTAATTAAGTAGTTTAGCTGGGAGTGAGATCCGCCGCACAAATTGTTTTATGTGAAGAGTTAACTCAGCGTGAAATGTTATGAAAAATAATGTTCAGTTGGTGCTGCCTCAATAAAGTTGTTAAATATTTAAGATTGACCGGCGATTTAAATAAAATCTAGTTTCACTTGATTTAAATTGTGTGTTTATTTACAAAAGTTGTCTCTACACTTAAGCCAAATTCTAGGGGGAGGGACATATTTTATGTACAGCAAAAAATGTTAACAAAAAAGTTATTCAGCTCTTTGGCTCCTTCAGTAAATACTGCGCGCAAGGGCCAGCGAGGCAGCAGCGGGGCCAATCGCTGGCATACCCACACCCACACCCACGCCCATGGCCACGCCCACGCCGACAGTTGAGGCAGAGCCAACAGCGCTGGCATTGAACTTTTCGAAGCCGCTGATTGCTTCCGTTGGCAGTTTCTTGCGCAGATCCGGTTTGGGCCCGCTGAGGCACATTTTCTCCAGCTGCTGGTGCTGCGAGCGCACCGCAAAGCGGTTCACATGCACTGGTATGGGCACCACAATTTTGGTGCCACTCGAACCGCCATTTCGGCCCAAGCCGTGCGACGTGAGTCCGGCCTTAACGCGTTTCCATTTGGCGCGACGATTTTGAAACCAGATTTTAACCTAGGCCAAAATAAGGTGGGAAAAACAGAAAAGGGAAATGCAGAGTTAATATAACGTATGATAACGAGACAAGAGAGAATGGACAGGATTTACTCTTGTAAACAATTATAGACGAAGTAGCCCTTTTCCATTTGGCCTTTTAACACACCTGCACTTCACTCAATTTCAGACTTGTGGCTATTTGACTGCGCTCCGTTAGGCTAAGATACTTTTTGGCATGGAATTCGCGTTCCAGCTCGAGCAGCTGTTCCGACGTGAAAGCTGTGCGTCGCCGACGAGACTTGGAGGAGCTGTTGCTGCCACCGCTCTGCGACTCCTTGCCGCCGGTCTCATGGCGCGAGTGACTGCCCTCGTCATCGCTGCACTCCTCACTGTCCGAGTTTGTATAGGCTACGAAATGGAGCAAATATAATAAGATAATTTAGAGAGCTTCGTTTACAATATCATATTCGGATTAGAAATCAATGAACAACAACTGAAAGTATCTTATTAGCAATTCATTGCTCAAACGCCTTCAGTTTTCGCATTAGATGCGCATCCCCCATTAACACTACTTAACAAACTTCAGACTCGGACGCTGACTCTGACTTCGACTTCTGTCGCAAATGGGCTGTGTCATAGCATTTGTGGCAAACATATTTAGTTATAACTGGATACATGTGTGAGCCCATTCCAAGTCATTCCGTTCCCTTTCAACCTCAACAACAACAGCAATTTGTGACCCAATGCTCAAAGCAAAGGCGAGCAGAGTATGAGTGGGAGCAAGGCAGACAGAGAGAGAGAGAGAGAGAGAGAGAGAGAGCATGGGTGCGAGTGGGAGAGTGAGCATTGCTTAGCATGTTCATCCCCTTTGAGATGCCTGATTATTTTGGTTAACGCTTAAACGCTTTTTTAACACTTACACGCTTCAAATATGCCCATCGTCTGCCCTGTCACTGATTTATTCGCCCGGTGGCGGGGGTAGATCATCGGCGAGAGCTGTGCGCACCCCCAACAACATCATATGAAATTCAGTTATGAATACATTATATTTCACTGTGTGTGCCAATTCGTTTCGCCTAACTTCTGCAGAGGAGACCCTCAGTCGGAAGAGCTCATGGCTATGCGGTTTGCTAAAACTTTTCTCTTCCATTCCATTTCAATGACTAAATCGTTACGTTTGTCAAAATGTCAGCTCCATTTTTGATGTTATTGTTATTTGCCCTCTCTCTCACTCTCTTCTTCTCTCTTTGTCTCTCTCTTTCGCTCTGGCTGTCAGTCTGCTCTCCTCGGAGAACTTTGCAGCTTTTGATTGACATCAAACATTGGGTCGTAAATGCGTTTTATGCTAATTTTGTCTATGACTTGACTGCCTCATTTTAATTACCATGACAAAACCACTTTAGACCGACCATAAGAAGAAGAAGAAGAAGAAGACGAAGTTGGACTTGAAGAAAGGGAGAGACAGCAATAGATGTTAGCAATTGCATAAATGAAGTAAAAGGATACCCTTTAAGGGTGCTCTAAGAACTTTTAAAATTATTATGATAATAGTAATAATAATACTAACTAGAACCTTAGTATAAATACCCAATCAGAGAGCAGATTATATGAAATGTTCTCTAAAATGAAGGAAAGATAAAGATTGAATTGCTGGGAGAAGCCTAACATAATAGATATATACATATGTATGTATGTTTATTAAGAGTCCTTTTTAGAATTGTATTATATCAGAGAAGGATTACTTTGAAGAGGAGAACGTGAATATTTCAATGATAAAATAATATATGAATATTTCATTCATATAACATTCATATTTATTTAAGTCAAATGACTTTTTGGAATACTCCTTTTCCCCCTTGTTAGTTATATCGAAATCTTCTTAGTTCTACCATCAGCAGAGTCTAAATTAAACTCGGCTTGGTAATCTTTAACAAGTAAAGGTCAACCTGTACAGGTCAAAAAAGCTGAGACAAACTATAAGCTTTACAAAATATACATACATATGTATATCATTTATTCTCTGCATCAAAATGGATGATGTTTCACAAAAGGTATCATGTTTTAATCAGACTATAACTGTTTCTTATCAGCCTATTAAACAGTTCAGCTAATACTTATTTGGACTGGGCTAAAACAGTTACCATTTCCATCATTTTCAATATTTGTTAAGTAATTTTTAATTTAATTTTTTAAGCTTTGTCACATACCTCCATTGCGACTCTTGTCGAGCTCTGCGCCGTAGTTTCGGGGTGACATGGTGAGGCTGATGTCGCTGCAGGAATCGCCGCTGCACTCGTAATCCTCGTCCATGCCCACATCGACAGCAGGCTCCGCTGGACTTGTTGACTTCGTGGGCGATGATTGCTCGATTGGCGATGGCTCGTGCTGTTGGTGCGGCGCCAAAGCCATGGCCTGGTGATGATGCTGATGTTGATGTTGATGTTGACTCTCGGCCATGTGCTGGAGTCTGGCATGTACGCTCAGACTGTGTACATAATCCTGATTCATGAGTTCTGCCAGACGACGATAGCTTAGATCAGAGGGAGCAGCAGCAGCAGCAGCTGCTGCAGCGGCAGCGGCTGCGGCGGCATTGAAGGGCAGGAATCGAGTGTCCAGCGGATGAGCCAGAGGCAGCTCACTGGGCTTTGTCGGACTGAGGCTGAGGCTGTCCAAGGCATGCGACTGTGACTGTGGCTGTGGCTGTGGCTCCTTGCCGGCAAATGGTGCAGCCATGTAACCGCTGCCACCACCGCCACTGCCGCCGGCAATTAGATGTGAGAGTCGTTCATGATTCTGGGCGAAGTAGCCATGCAGCCAGGGATTGTAAAGTGGAAACTGTGTCAGACCCAGCATAGCACGTGCATTAAGCTCTCGATTACTATCCCGTTCCCGTTCTCGTTCCCGCTCCCGCTCTCTTTGCTGTTCCTGTTCTTGATCACCATTGGTCACAGGAATAACGGCAGTGGTTTGATTCGCAATTAGACTCTCGATGGAGAAGGGTTTCGGTAACGGTTTGCTGATCAGCTTGCTGCTGCTCTCTACCGGCGGCGGCGGCAGCAGAGCCGTATGCTCGTTTTGCATTATCAAACTCAATTTCGTTTACTCGCCTTCAAATTTTATGAAGCGCGCGACACGTGACGCAGTGAACCGTTCAAAGATCTGCGCGCAAATGAAAACCAATGCTGCCGCATGCACAGCTCGCGGCTCACTTGCCCAGTCGAAAACAACCACCGCACACACATTCAGTGCGGGAGTGAGCGAGAGAGAGCGAACACGAACTAGCTCCGCCTCGTTAATGACCAATATGGCGCGCTGTGTTAGAGCGCTGGTCGTCTCTGATTGGCTGTGCGTTAATTGCTGTCAAACCGGTTGAGCTTGTCTGTTTTCTATTTGTGTTTGGGGTTGTTCTTGGAGCCACACACACAAACACACACGCAGGGACACATACAGGAGTGCCTAATTGCTCACTGCTTGATTCATGCGGTAATCAGACTAACCATGAATAAAGACAATATCGATATCGACATTGTTAACAGTTGCTTAGCTTCGTTCATGCTATGGTGTGGGCAATATAGCTAGCTAACTCTCAAGTGGCATATTAGCCGGCAATTCGGTCCGAGTACGTGAGTGCAGGTAAGGGTGGCACCTGCCTGTACCGCGCCAAATCAATTGAATATGCATATCAATTGACTTTAAGATACCACTTTGGAGGAATCAAGAGCTTTAACAGTTTGCTGACTAATATCCTAGAGTTCTCTTCTCATCTAACTTAATTGGGCTTAAATATAAAAAGTTCCGCCCTCGGGTTTTAATTTGCTATGCGAGCCATATTTAACACGTTTGTCAATTGGCATTTGCGGCTTAAATTGGACATAATTGACCAAATTTTTGGCAACAAAATACAATAAAAAAAAAATGATTGTAAGCTTTTGTAGCCAATTAAATAGCATTTGGTCACGTTTGAGTGTTTGAAATATTTTATGAGCGCTTTAAATTGCAATATTTTGTTTGCATTGGGCATAAATTAAAATATAATTATGCGCCTTGTCGGCGATTATTGTTATAATGATAAAAAGGTCTGCGATTTTCATTTGGCGCTGATTCAACTTTATTTGGCATAGAGCCTGCATAAAGATATTTTGTATTTGCTACACATGTGTGTGCGATGTGTGTGTAGATATTTTGTTGCTGTTTGCTGCTTGCTGTTTGTTCCCTTTGCGGAAAACGGACAAATTAACGAAATGCAACGAAGCGTTTCATGCGCTCAAATAAATCAGGGCGCTGTTGACACCCGGGATGTCGTCTATATATTGTATGTGTGTGTGTATGTATGTGATGGGGCCTTAAATACAAGTACAGATACAGATGCATATCGAAATTATTTACTGACAAATTGTTTTGAATACTTTGCATATTTGAGACTCGTTTGCAGCGCTCAAAAATGCGCACAAAATAAAATACAACAATTACAACTGCATCAACTGTGAGTGCATCAATATCAATATGATGATCAGTGCTGTCCATTTAGCCTTTTTCAAACTGATTAGATTAGAATACAAATGTCTCAGTCTCAGTCTCAGTCTCAGTGACAACCAAATAGTTTATACTAAAAATTCGTATTGAGCTTTTGTTTGTGTGCGCTTGCCAACCCCTAAATTATATCCTACAACTAATACAAATTTAATAACCATTACGGCTTTTGGTTTGTATACGAAAGGCAACGTCGAACATGTGTTCGCAGTTAACCGCAACATCGGCACATAACGAGGAGCTGTCCAATGTTTACCCAGCAATTGACACGCCCACTTTTACAATTTGTGGGCTGGATCCTGTATGGGCACAGCAACTGCCCTGCTTAATTGTGTTATTTTAACCCTTTCCACAGGCTTTACTTGCAAAACTGTAATTATGCCTGGTATATCAATGTTGTTTATACAGTTTAATTGGAAATTGGATAGTAATTACAGTTATTATTTCGCTTGTTATGCGGCATGGCTTATATAGTAATTAGTAGTTTATAGTTGGGCACGGTCTTTGATCTATTGAAATATTGGTATTGAATTATTTTAAAATAACGCGCCGAGTGTCATAGCAGGCAGCTACCAGCACTTTGCAAGACGATTTCGATTGCACAGCTATCGATGTGGTTGGTTACAATTGAATTCGCGTTGCCACTACAATGACTATACGCATTTTCTACCAGGTGGCAATACTTCTTTTCACGAAAAACGTTTTGCGATTCCGTGCTGCAGCCGCTTTTAATAGGTAAATAATTATTAATTTAAGCTAACATCACGTCTTAAAAGTGTGAGTTGAAAATCGTACAAAAAAGAGAATAAATCGGACTACTATATTTTGTATATATTGCATTAAATATCGCAGTAGTTGCGATAAAATTGCTCTCGAAAAATCGATGGGAAAAAGTCACCCCATCACCGGCTTGTTATAAAATGTACTAATTTGTAGCAATATATTAATATTTGACATTTTACAGGTAAATATGCCAGAGCTAACTGAGATCAAAAACGAAGCACCTTCGACCTCCGCCGAGGCGAAGCAGCCGGAGGATGGGGATGTGCGCGTCGAGGATGATGGCAGCGAGAGCGATTCGGATATGATTCCCGAATTGGAGGAGGCTGAAACCGGCACCACACAACTGGGCGGCGGTGCCACAGGCTTGCCCATTGACATGGTATCCAAGGCAAAGCAGTCGCGCGGCGAGAAGAAGGCGCGCAAAATCATGCTGAAGCTTGGTCTGAAGCAGATTCAAGGTGTTAACCGCGTCACCATTCGCAAGTCGAAGAACATCTTGTTCGTCATCAATAATCCGGATGTGTACAAGAACCCCCACAGCGATACATACATTGTTTTCGGTGAGGCTAAGATCGAGGACTTGTCGCAGCAGGCTCAAGTGGCCGCCGCCGAGAAGTTCAAGGCGCCAGAAGGTCCTCTTGCTGCTGATAGCGTGGGTGCCACCACTTCAGTGGCTCCAATTGCCGAGGAAGATGAGGAAGAGGTTGACGGAACGGATGTCGATGAAAAGGACATTGAGCTAGTTATAACGCAGGCAAACACGACGCGTGGAAAGGCCATCAAGGCGCTGAAGAACAACAAGAACGACATCGTAAATGCCATTATGGAGCTAACTATGCTCTAAGGCGCTGGAACGCAGGAACTTCGTTGCTTTCGTTTATTACCCGCCTTTCGATAAACTACAAATAAACAAACCCCAAATCCCCAAATGTTATGCGTCTCCGCATGTTAAGCACCAGTCGAACATTTAACATAAAATAACAGGAGAAGAATAAAGTGACATGCTTTTAAAAGTCAAACACACCTTGAAACTTTTTGTATCTGTATTAATTCCAGCTAGTATCTGAATTAACTATATTCATAAATTAGAAAATTTAAGTTTGGCTAACTACGATCTAAAACAAGTTGCTTTGGTTAGCTGCAATGGGACAAAACACCATAGATTCTAGTAGAGGAGAGTTAAGTACAGTTTTAACATCATCAATCAATCAATGCATCCATGTGGCACAGATATTGGTTTCTCTTTGGATTACTGCATTTGGTTGGCTGCATGCTCCGCCCTTAGCACACGAGCTTGGCTGCGTGCCTGCAGGCGTATTTCTGCCGGTGCTTGCATCCAAGGCTCGCCATCGGCCTGCATGGGTACCGTCCCATTCACCCGTAGCTGCAATCAAATATCATTAAAAGGCTATATAAACAAAGGCTGATCATCGGCTGCTGCATACCCTTATCTGCTTGGCTTGGCCAATGCGCACGGGCTTGCTAATATTGCACTGCAGCTGGGCAATGTGAAAGGAGGAGACTATGCCAAACACTTCCATCATGCCATCTGAGATGGAGTTAACAATGCGTGTTTCGCCATTCGAGTTGCTCAGCTCGCATAGTTTGCAGCCAGCGCCCCAGGAATCGATATTTAGAAACACCAACGATTGTAGCTCCGGCAGTTCGACTAGCTTGTTATCTAGATGAAGTTCTAGTTTCTTATCAATGCGTTCGCAGTCCGGCTGCATGACCTGATGCGTACCAAAGGTGAAGTACAGCAGCTGTGATGGTATAAACGATGGATTAAATTAACAAGTAACTTTCATTAAATTTAATCTCACCTTGTTA
This sequence comes from Drosophila leonis, assembly GCA_035045365.1. Lineage (NCBI taxonomy): Eukaryota > Metazoa > Arthropoda > Insecta > Diptera > Drosophilidae > Drosophila > Drosophila leonis. The sequence goes on along the minus strand of JAWNPC010000485.1, from coordinate 237,326 downwards.
AAAATGCGGCTGCTGAGCAGATAAAATCGAGATTCGCGCGTCTTATGGAAATTGTAGGTGATGTATGCGTCGACTCCCACGCTAAAATAGTTGTAGACGTGTATGGTCTTCAGGGGCTGCATTTGAATGGGAAGACGATAGTGCAGCTTTTCAATTTGCAGATCATATCGATCAAGATTCACGGATTTGGCACGTCTTATGCTTCGCAATATCTCGAGCGGATCGAGCACTGAGGGCGGCTCAGCGCCCCAGCCCAGGACGCGTGACAAATCGTTTCCAGTGCCCAGCGGCATGATAGCCACTGATGGTTGGGGTTTTATGTTCAGAGTGTAGATGGTGTTGAGCACCCAGCCAATGGTTCCATCGCCACCTGCGACTAAAATACGACAAGGGCGTGGACTTGTCTTTGCTGCCCACTGGAGGGCATCATGGGGTCCACGTGTACCCAGCTCCATCACCTGCATTGGATGCAGATAACCACGCAACAACGACAAAACATTTGCGGCCGTGTTGCTACCAGATTTCGTATTGGCTATTACAATTAGTGGCTCCCAGTTTTCAATGTCTGGCGGCTTAATGCCTGCGAGATGCAAACGCACAGATTCACGTGTCCTGGCTGCTACAATGCTGTAGGGCGGGTATATCATGTCCCGAAACTCGCCAAAGTCACATTCACCTTTGACATCCACTTTCTTGTAGCAGGTGTCGTGGTAACAGCGTTGACACCAGGCACATCGCCAGCCATAGAGACCCGGTCCCGAGCTGTTGCTATGATGATCTTGCTCAGCCTCCTGGCCACACTCCGTGCAGCTGTAATTCATTGGCAAATTGCCGCGTACCCACAAATGACGCACTGCATTCGTATTTCGTAGCCATTTGTCCTTGCAGTGATAACGAGCGTCCGCTTGCCTTTGACATGTCGGCTCCGAGTGCGTGCAAAGACCGCAGCAGTCGCAGAAGAGACCCGCAGATGGTGTCAGCAAAATCTCACACACATTGCAAAAGCAAGCCTACGAAGTAACAGATATATAATAGTAATAGCTACACAATAAGGGTTTTTGGCACGTACCTGTTCAATGATTTTTATTGATTTCCAACTGTGACGTGTTTTGCCCGATATGCAAATGACAACATCTTCGGCTAAAATGCTGCGACAGAAAATGAACAGCATGCTCAGGGCCACAAGCGAGCCAATGAGCGCCTCCACGCTAAGCTCAATGCTGGCAATATCCATTTCTGTTTACCTGTGTTACACAAATTGCCTCAAGAGTTTTACATTTTTACATTTTTCATGTTTATGTTTTATATTCGGTGAATGCTTCAACTAATTATAGCCAGTGCTGCAAAACGCATACAGACAGCTGACCGCACTCAATTCGAGACGGTATCTATTTCTCAATAGGCCCTGGCGATTGTTATTTTGGCTTGGCCGCCAAATTGAGGTACTTATTGAAATCATGTTTAAAGTTAAATGTTATTATATTTATTATTATTATTATTTTTTGTTTATTCTTGAAAAGTGATACTACATACATTAAGTTTCTGTCCAAGCAGAACTCTTTTGCATTTCATGTGAGACGATAGTTGTCTCTTCGATATATATTGTATCTTATATCGGATGGGTGGCTCTTCGCCAAGCAGTGTTGCGAAACTCCGTGAGCAGCACTGCACGTGGAGGCACACATTTTTTAAAAAACATTTTTCGCTGGCAAAACGTGAGTTGGAGGGATTAAAATATGGGACGCAAAGCTGAATATAGTGAAAAGCAAAAGAAAGGGCCAGGTCGCAAGACACGCAAACAGGGTCCACCAAAGTTCCCAAAGAAATCATTTGGTATTTATAACAGTGCTAATGCCATTGAACAAATATATTAAAATGTTTATTTGCAGCGCCGCTCGACGATGAGGATAAGAGATTGACACACCGTCAAAAACAGCGCGTTGCCAAGCGGGAACAAAAAAAGGTAGTGCAGAAAGCAAAATCGAAGAATAAACGTGCTCTGCAGCCCCGTAAACAAAAAGAGTATCACAGCGAGAGCGACAGCGAGCCAGAGGCGAAGCAACCGGAGGAGTCATCAGATGAGGAAGTGCCACAACTTGTGCCAATCAAAAAACAAAAGTCAAATGGATTCACGGATGACAATAATGATTGGCTAAAGTTGAAGTCGAAAAAACAACAGAAAACGAAAAAGAAACAACTGGATGAGGAGCTGGAAGAGGAGCAAGAGTCCGATAATGAATTTGAAGCTGGTTCAGATGAAGAAGTGGAAGACGAAGAGGAAAATGAAGCAACAGATGGGGAAGAGGAAGAATCAATCGATGAGGATGATGACGGCGAAGCTCAAGTTGGTAAATTGGACGATCTTTTTGATGACGATGATGAAGATCAGGCAACAGATGAAGAATTAGATAATGAGGATGACGACGATGATGATGATGATGACGATGATGATGATGATGATGATGAGGATGACGATGATGATGATGACACATTGCCTATTGAACGCGCCAGCAGAAAACTTAAAAAGCGACAGGATAAAGACGATAAATTGGCACAGGAGGAGATGCAGATGTCTGTCGATCAGTCGGAAGTGTTTCATTTACCAGAGCCCGGCGAAGATGCTGATACGGAGTTATCCTTACAGGATGTCCAACAGCGCATTAAGGATATAATACAGGTACTCTCGGACTTTGCGAAATATCGGCAGGAAGGTCGCTCGCGTAGCGAGTATGTAGATCAGCTTCGTTTGGATCTATGTTTGTACTACAGCTATAATGAGTTTCTCATGTCCAAATTAATGGATATATTCAAGTTGAGCGATCTTATGGAGTATTTGGAGGCGTCGGAGGTGGGTTATTAATTTTGTAGTTTTAATTTATAATTTTTAATAATATTTCATATATTTATTTCAGGTAGCGCGTCCGCTTACTATACGCACAAATTCTCTAAAGACACGTCGTCGAGACCTTGCTGGCGCGTTAATTAACCGTGGTGTCAATCTCGATCCACTAGGCAAGTGGACAAACGTAGGCCTTGTCATATTCAATTCAACTGTTCCACTGGGCGCCACGCCCGAGTATCTAGCTGGACAGTATATGATACAGGGCGCTTCGTCGATGCTGCCAGTGATTGCGCTGGCTCCGCAGGAAAATGAGCGAGTGCTAGATATGTGCTCCGCACCTGGTGGCAAGGGATCACACATAGCTGCCGTTATGAAGAACACAGGCGTGTTATTTGCCAACGATTCGAATCGGGATCGCATCAAGGCCGTTGTAGCCAACTTCCATCGCTTGGGCATTGTGAATGCTGTTGTCAGCTGTGAAGATGCGACCAAGTTTAGAAACATAATGACGGGCTTTGATCGAGTACTGCTTGATGCGCCTTGCACTGGCACGGGCGTTGTCTCCAAGGATCCGAGTGTAAAGACAACTAAATCGGAGATCGATGTGCAGCGTTGTTATAATTTACAGCGTAAGCTTTTGCTTACCGCCATCGATTGCGTTGATGCCAAATCCTCCACTGGCGGATATGTTGTGTATTCCACTTGTTCAGTACTGCCCGAGGAGAACGAATGGGTCATTGACTACGCACTCAAGAAGCGAAATGTTAAACTTGTGCCTCTGGGTATTGATTTTGGTGAGCCTGGCTTTACCAAATTCCGTCAGCATCGCTACCATCCCAGCTTAAATTTGTGCAAGCGATTTTATCCACACACAAACAATATGGATGGCTTCTTTGTGGCTAAACTGAAAAAGTTCTCCAATACGATACCCATCACTAAGGAGCAACAAGAAGCGGATGAGAAGCAGTTGGATGAAGCACTTGCGTCAGATCAAACTGAATCGAATACTGCAGAAACTAAAGAAGAGGAGGCAAAGGAAGTCAGTGAAGGACGTCAAAAAGGCATTGGAAAACGTGCTGGAAAGCCTAACCTATCAGATGTAGAACATGATCTAAAAAAGAAAAAGCTTGAACAAAGTAAGACGAAATACGTAGCCAAGGTGTTTGAGAAGCCAATTAAAGTGCCCAACAAGGCAAAGAAAGAGCCGACGTCTCCTGTTTCCGAAGAGAAGAAAGAAAATACCCTCGCCGCTTCCCCAATAGTCAAAAATAAACAGGCAGCACCACAATCGAACGGCAATAAGAAACAAAAGGTTGTGAAAAATGATAAGCAAGCCACACCGCAAAAAAATGGACAAAATGGCAAGCCAACATCTAAATTAACTAAGAAACTTTCACAAGCACCGCGAGTGGATATAGATGAGCTGCCATTACTGGAAGGAAAGCCCATTAAAATGCAAAACAAACTGAAAAATAAGTCCAAGCAGCTGGGACAGTTGAAGAAATCCAAGAAGCCATTGGACAGCAAAAGCAAGCAGAAGTTTACAAAATAATCATAAATAGAAATTAGTCTAAAGAGTTTTATTGAAAACATAATAGTGGGTTTATTGTGAAGCTTAAAAGATGTAATAATATATATATATAAATATATATATATATATATATATATATATATATATATATATATATATATATAATACATATATAACAAATATTTAGGCTATCAATATCAATTATTTGTTTTTATAATAAGCACAAAACATTTTGGATTATAAATACGTTCATAATCAACATAACAATAAAATGTATTTTATTAAAACTTGCAAACCATATATATTTTTTATCACAATGTACTGTATATAAATGTATATATACTCTATAATATCATATATTGCTTATGTACTATATTTTTTATATAAATTGCAGCTCACGAGCAGATAAGGTTGAGTCGGCGGATGGATTGAATGCAAAATTTCATGTTCAGTACGAGAAGTAAGAAGAAAGCGAAATGTTAAGAGTCATTTTTTGTGTATTGCTGTGCACTGCTTTGGCTTTTACTCAATGCACAGCGGATATTAATTTAGCCACGATGCACAGCATCCGATCGAATCTAGATCGTCGCGCCTCACCCTGTACAGAATTCTGGGCATATGCATGTGGCAATTGGTCTACCAACTACGTGGACAACTTTCAGCAGGCGGAGGACAGATATGCCAATGCAATGATCACAGTGCTGACAGACAATCGCCTAATGGATCCTCCACGCCTGTTTAAACAACTGCAAGACTATTTCACGGCATGTGTTGGTCATCGACAGGAGGAGCAGATCCATCGACCACAGGAACTACTCGCTGACGATGCCTTCGAATGGACGCGTGCAACGGTCAGGCTTCGCAAATATGGATTGAATGGTGTTTTCTTTGATGAAACGGCGGATTTTGCTTACAACGACTCGCTCAGCTATGTAGCTCAGCTCCAAATGCCAGTGGCTCGAAACAATTACTTGGTGAGTAAAAGTAGAATATTTATTTGAGGCTTATTTTGCATTGCACTGTTATATATGTTCTTAAATTAATAACTTTAACTGCCCTTTTTGCAGCCTCTAAAACTTTTAACGCCAGAGCTTGAACTGCTGGAAAAAGCTCTACGTGAATTACGCGAGAAATACGGCAACGAGGAGTCGGTGCAGCAATTGTGGACATTGAGCAAGCTGAAGCAGGAAATACCGCAGATCGAATGGCAAGTCTACTTTGAAGAACTGCTGGAAATGAAAATGGGAGTGGAGCCAAGTGATATTCAGCTACGCGTGCAGATTAGCGATGTGGAATATTTCCGGAAACTGGGCGATTTTCTGCGCGAAAGTAATAAAACCATTTTGCAATTCTATCTAAGCGAGCGGCTGGCTAAGTTTGTAAAGGAAGTCAAGCCGGGCTCAACAGCGCACAGTTGCATACATCATATGAGTGCGATGCTTCCTTTGGGCATGAATTACATCTACGATCGCTATGTATATAGAACACGATCGGAGGACATGCGACAGCTGCAGCAGATATTTGACAGCTTGCGCGGTATGTTTGGCAAATACTTGCAGTTGAATCGATTGGAGCTAAGCTCCGAGCAGTTAAACTATCTACACGCCAAGCTGGCGGCTATGCAATTGAAACTGGGCAATTTACCAAATATTGCGAGCAGTGATCATGATTTCTATAATAATCACTATGCCAGTGCTAAATTCACGGCTGACGACTTTGCGCAAAACTTTTGGCAGGGACTACGCTTACGTACGCATCTGCAGCATCTACCTCTAAGGCAACCAGGAGCGATTTTGCAGTTGAAATACTACTATGTGAATGACGATTTGGTTCGAGCACGCAATGCGCCTTATTTTGAGCATGAAAGAAATACGTTGACCGTTCCATTGGTCTTTATGCAGTGGCCCTTTTACGATTATCGACAACATTCTGTTTTCCGACATAGTCTGATGGGTTTTATACTGGGACATGAGCTCAGTCACGCCTTCGAGCAAGATGGTATACTCTTCGATGCCACGGGCAATGAGTCGCTACTCGGATTACGGATCCGCCAAAATCCAAAATTTCAAGCTGCCTTAAAATGTGTCCAGCAGTCACCAACAGCATCGCTAAAGGAGCGATTGGCAGATTTCAATGGTCTCCAACTGGCTTATGATACATTTTTTGGCCTGGCACATGATTCGCATCGGTTTGAGTATCGCCCATATGAGTTTGAGCAGGAGTTCTTAGCCCCACAGCTCTTTCACTTAAATTTTGCGCAGTTTTTTTGTGGCCGTTTACCAAGGGCTATCGACCATGACATGGACGATGTGCGGGTCAATGAGGCCGAAAAAAATTTGCATCAATTTACCATTGATTTCAGTTGTCAGAGGCAACACCTCGACTTTATCGGCTGTGAAATGTGGCGCAGAGCAAGCCATTAAAAAAAAATTGCAATCAAAACTTTATATAAATGTATAAATACAAATATAATAAAATTTTAAATTAGAGAACATATAAATTTCATGAACTTTGAGAATTTTAGAGCATTTGACTCGTCTGAAGCTCGACTACCGATTGGCATTCAAACTTTCAATTTGAAAATTTTTGCCATTTTTTGACACAAATGTGATGTAACCCCTTATCATTTTTGTAAAATTCGGGTCGAGTGGAAAAAATGGACTGTTTTTGAACTTTGACAGTCCACAACTGGAGTATTTTTCATCCGATTTTAGGATAACATACCATTTTGGATGCGTATTGATGCGGACTATCAAGCTCTATTTACCCATTTGCCATGGTTTAAGAACTTTTAAAAAAATTCACTTGATTCCGGAAAAAGATTTCTTGATTTTTGCATGGTTCTAGCTCGGGTATTTTTTGACCGATTTCAGAAAATTACAGACGATTTGACTCGTCTGAAGCTCGACTACCGATTCGCATTCAAAATTTCAATTTGAAAATTTTTGCCATTTTTTGACACAAATGTTATTTTTAATTATCATTTTTGTAAAAATCGGGACGAGCCGAAAGAGATCTTATCTCGTTCGATAGGCTTTAAAATAAATCGTTGATTTGCATTCAAAACAGTTTCATCGTTGTTTTCATATATTATACATATTTGTGAGCTGTTTAAGTTTCTCTATCAAAATGTGTTTGTTGATATGCTTTTAGCACAGGGTGCTTATTTGTTGCCGTAACAATAAGTAATCGACAAAAAAATATTTTACGGGCCATTCAGATTGATTGTCAATTGCAGGTATCGTGTTAAGGCATAGTCAACGACATCGTCACATTCGATGACAATTGAATGCAAATGCAACAGCAATCTAGACAAATTGTAATAACCAGCATGAAAGATACTCTGTTTTCTGAATAACTATGAAGAAGAGAGTGGCTTTGTCAGCCCTGACAATATTACCTAAGGCACAGACGAATATAACTAGTTTGAGTTTAGGAACAAAACAAAAACATATTGTACAAAGCCAATATACTCACGTTTAACTTTGAGTAAAAAGTATATGCCGGTCTCAGTTAAACGAAAGCTTTAGCTCTCTGTTGCACTAATACACTGACAGACCTAATCAGGTTGCCATAGCCACAAGTTGTTGCGAGCATCGCACAGTGGAGCTAATGTTTTTTCTCGTTGCAAAACATGGTAACATCGAAATAATGTGAAAGAAAAAAATTAAAAATTTAAAAAGTATTTGAAAATAAGTATTTTAAGATTTCATAGGTTTTATAGTATATATATATATAAATATTTAGATATAAATTGTGCTTATATTTAAAGCCTCCTTGAATTTACAATTTCTGAATGCTTAGTTTCTGAGGAATATAGATTAGATGCACTCTATCATTTGAGATCAAGATTTCATCAAGATTTTGATTTTTGGTCCACTGTGCGTCGTGTCAATCGTATCCTGTGTTTTCTTTATTTGTGGGCGTCGTCAGTGCAAAGTTTGCTTGTGTGTGGGCTTTACTCCCGCACCATAAGAAACCGAACAACCAGACGCGAAAGCTCCCTCCCGGTTGTAGTACATCGCTGTTATTTGCCGTCATTAGACGTGAGCTTTAGCACGGCATCGTCGCTTGATTTCGTTATCTTGATTGTGAATCTCGTCGCAGCGTCCGCAACCTTTATAAAATTATAGATTCGGAAACGGATTCACAAAAAGCCAAAACAGTAACAGAAAACTCAAAAAATTACAAATACAAATATTTTTTCAAAAATATTGTATAAAAAATATATAAATAATACATACAACAAAATGAAATAACAGAAAATTGTATAAATTTTATTATTGAATTCTATTTCATTTGTGATTAAATATTCTTTTTTTTTATCATTCTGCTGTCTGCAATTAAAAATAAATTGTATGTTTGCGTGCGATCCAAAAGTAAATGTGTTCAGCAGCGACGAGTGAGTTTTGAATATATGTTTAAATATACCATATATATATATATATATATATATATATATATATATATATATATATATATATATATATATATATATATATATATATATATATATGTATATATATATATATAAATATATAATAATAATAGTATATATGTGTGCGAGTTAAGTAATAAAAAATGATAAAGGCGATAAACATTTAAGGCTGACAACATGTGAGCAAGTGAGTAGATGTGGGTGGGACGGTAATTTAAACATTTGTTCTGACTTCTGACTTTTGGATGGGATGGAACTCAAGAGCGGCCGATTTCACACTTAAATTATAAAAAAAAAAATTGCCTCAATTCTGTATATATAGACTGCATTAGCACATTGGGCAAATAAACAACCAATAAAAATGATCTTTTCTTAACCAACTGAGTTCGAGAGCCCTGGCAAACTGTTGATCACTTAGCAGCTCGCCCCATTGGTACACAATGAGACTTTTAAATTGATGAATAAACGTCTGATTAATCTCATCAGATAAACAATTTTTAAAGCACGAGCGCCAAACCAATTGAAGCTTTTTTTATGGCCCTTTCCTGTGCCTCCAATATTTTCGTCAATATAATTTGCTTGATGATTCTTCAACTTTATGAAGGTTTTTCACATATATGGTAATTAAATCATATAAGACATTGTGTATTTATATATATATATATATATATATATATATATACATAATGAAAATAAATATGTGTGTATATATGTTATATATAATAATACATAAATGCCCTCCTACGCTCCTCGCTGCAGTTGCTTTTTGTTGTTGTTATTTCTGTTGACCAAAGATAAACAATGTAAAACTTTGCAGTGAGTTTTTAGTCGCCTCCAGTGCTTAAAATAAACATTAAATAAAAAATCGGAAAATATGAAAAATTAACAACACAACTAGGCAAAATGCTAACAACGATATTTCAAATTAAAAGAGCAGCGAAGTAAAAAATTGAGAGCCATGAGACAAGTCGACTATGAGTTACCCTCGTGGTACTTTATATCAAGTAAATCGAAATTTAACTTATATATTACAATATATTATAACAAATATATTGACATTTAGCTTAGTTATATTATAACATCTGTTCGTAAATTCCTAAATTAATATCTGTTTTGCTTGGTACATATGTGCGGCTCCCTGTGCCACCTTATCAATGAACTTCCACAATTTGGAGAGGGTATTCAGAAATATGTAGCACCAACTTATTTGTTTATAGCTCTAGATTCTGAATTATTAAGTAAATAGAAATTTTTAATTATACTTAAGTGCCAAGCGGTGAATAGGTGAAGCAGATAGCTAAATGGATTTCTGAGTGCGAGTGCGAAATATTTCGAGACTGCACTAAAACAATTGAGTCCACTTTGTTCTCAAGAGCAATCAGTGCAACTATTTTACAGTAGCTGCAGCTTACTCTAAATGCAATATATGTGTGCCACGCCCTTATTAGACTAATTGAATTCAATGGTACTCCATTAGTTGAGTCATTTGCTTTGGCTGTAATAGATGGCATTCCTATCAACGTATGTGAAGGTATATAGGAATTACAAAAGAGATAAAACAAACTTTGGGATGGCTTCTGTAAACTCATGAATTTGTTCATGAAATTACATATTGTTTACTGGGTCTTCTCTCTGTGAATTGTGAATTGTGAACTATGGACTGGGTACGTGTGTTGCCAGCCAGCCAGCAACCAAGCAAGCAAGCAAGCAATAAAGTTGCCTGAAGCTTCTTTTGAAATTTATATAATAATTGCAAATGAAATTTTTGACTCTGCCCACGTATCTGCTTCACATAAAACAACTTTATACACGGGCAGCCCTTATCTGAGTGTCGAACAAAATTTGTTTGAAGTTTAAACCATGTTTAAAGATTTCTTTTGCCATCGCATATGAAATGAAGTCGCGTGCAAAATCGCTAACTCGGCGTATACTTAATGCTGTTGTTGCTGTTGCTGATGGTGATGCTGACGACGGAAAATGCGCATACGCCGCGTGGGCTATGCAGCGCCATTTATTGAGTCTTAACATTTTTGTTTTAGTTTGTAAACTTATGGCTATGTAACCACAGGCGCATGCATACTAAATGTGTGTGTTTGTTTTCTTTGGCTTTAATTTGTTTGCCTTTTGTGTGTCGACTTGAGCGAGTCGATTGCGTTGAGGCAGGAAAACAGCCATTCAATCGGGCAGCCGGGCAGCCGGGAAGACGGCTGACGGGAAGACGGGCAGCCGGGCAGCCGGTCGAACAATTGGATAGTCGCCTGTCCGGCGTACAAACAAGCTATTTATTTGCTTTCCGGCATCCATAAATATCGATCATATCGCCCGACTGCATCTGGCTTTGATTTGCACCCTTTCCAGCTGACGACGCTTTCAGCTCCAATTGCAATTGCTTTCGCTCGGGCTTTATTCATTCATAAAATTGTTGCTGTGACCTTTTCAGCTTTTACGTGGCTTTTATTGCGCTGTAGCTGTTGCTGGCAAATGGCACATGGCACATGGCATATGGTATGCCTAATAAGCAGCCCATAGGCCGATAATAGCCACAAAAAAGACATATAATTGATAGGGTCTTATGATAGCAGTTGGCGATTTGGCATTTTCTTTATCATTACAGCCCCGATACTACCATCAATATATGGTATATGATGACTGTCCCACATGTGTGCAATGCCAATATATATGTAGTATAAAGGTTTACCTATTTGGCTTTCATTTGTTTTGACACTTAATAAATCATTTACAGATCGTAGCCTGGCAAATATAATTATAACGCTTACAGGCCATTCCAGACAGCAGGAGAATATTATTTGCTCTATTTACACATTGGAGGCAGCTGCGAAGACTGTTTATTTGCATTTAGCTTTAGCTGTTAATTGTGCGCATTAGCAGCCAAATTAGCCGCCTCTGCCTCAGCCTCAGCCTCCGCCACTGCCATGGCTGCTCTAATGGAATGGCAAGCCTTAACAACAAAATAAAAATCATAATCTAACGCACCCGTACAAATATTGCGCTTGTTTGCCCCGTAGCATCATAAATAAATCGCAGCTCGCCAAATATTTAATCGCGGCATGCGCCACAAACTGGCGTTTGGCAAATTGGTTACCTAGCTCATTGCCTCCCCAGGCAAAGCAATTCTATATGCATGACTAGTATGACTAAAAATATGTTTCTTAGTCTAACAATCAGAACCAAGATCAAAGTCAATTGGCAATTGGCAAAGGGGCATATAAGAAATTTGAGGCAAGACGTTAAACAAGTTGAAGTTTCCAAATAATTATTTCAGAGACCAAAGTTTAGTTTCCACATAATTCAATGACTTTCATTTGTTGTTCTCTTTAAATCTATAAGAATTTTATATTGTTGTTTAATTAGTGTTTTGTTGCACATTCATCGGCTAACTTGTTAGTGACTTGACTTACTTAACCTACTTTGTTAGAGAAATTAAAGATATCAGCACAAAAATGATAGATAAGTCAAATATACCTTTAATTTGTTAGGGACTGACTGTGATTGCGCGGCTGGCTCTGTTTATTCATTAATAAATAATTGGCGTGTTTTTGTTTTAATCACAGTAAGCAGCAAGCTCTTGCTTTGCCTGTAGCCTGTTGTTGTTTCTGGCAACAGTTTCGCCCGAATTGTGTCCTTACCTCTGAATGTCGAATGTCAACGACAGACAGTGTACACAATAAGTACGCACATGCATATCTAATTACCCACCTGAAGCATCTTTAATTAGAGCCAGCAATGCGAGCAACATCTTCAATTAACTGAGTTTGTTATTTCATCTATTTGCGTATTCATTGTTCTGCTAAATGGCATTGCAAGTCATTAGTCATAAGTCATTACGGCGACAATGTGTACTTCAATGAAAATAATTGTTTCACATTTAATAATTCAAGTTGAAGCGATGTAAATAGCTGCTGCAGATAAGCGAATATGATTCCATATAATATTCTTTATAAGTCTATATATTTAAACTTTACTCACAGGCAATTATCACAAAATTCTATTCGAAATTGTTTAATGAAAGGCAAAAGGTGCCGACGCAAAGCCAACGCGTTTTCATTGATAACTAGTTTAGATCAGGTTTTCTGTAGCTTCCTCCAATTGTCTGTAATTAGAGATATTCCCTTTTGAACCAGAGTGCATGGCATTCACAGTAACACAGTAACAGTCCCAGTAGCCCCGCCCCAAAAGTGTAGAGGCAATAAAGATTGTTGTTTATTTATCTGCACATTATCTGCATATGTATGTAGAGGCAGAGCCACGTGATTTAAGCATGTATTATTTGTACAGATTTTTATAAGTTCTATATATGCCCTCACATATATACAATTCAAATAAGACGACTCAGCGGCATATCTATTCAGATATGTGTGCCATACACACTTGTACCACATATGTATTCAGGTATATGGCATATGGGAGGCCTTGTGGCCCTGCCTTTCTGGACTTGAATAGTGCGTGAAGAAGTTCATTGCTTGATTTTATCAGACAGACAGATATCATCAAGCAGAGGTACGCTCGTTCTTTCACTTCGTTTCAGCTCGTCAACATATTTGCGCAATTTCTGTCTGTCTCCATTTCTGAGCTGTTTAATTGCGCAGCCCAGCGCAGAGAGAGAGGAGGAAGTGTGTGCCAGGTTCAACAACAGTCGTGTGCCCTGTCCACACCCGCAAGTACACACACAACTGACCTCCTACTGACAGGTTCGCAGTGGGAGGCTAAATATACAGAAGTCAGTAAAAAGTACGTCACGTCATATACATATGCTCATCTTCAAACGGAGAGCAAGCAGCAAATGTGCAACAGTGCAGTTAAAGGCTAAGCCTCTACAATAACCAATTGCCTTGGCAGTTAGTTACCTATCTACAACATTGACAAACAAATTTCGTATGGCCGAGGACGAGTTGCAAGCGTTCGTGGAGAGCCTCAATGGCGCCTCGGCGGAGAACATTGCCAATGCCATTGCAAACTTCTCGTTAGACATGCTGCAGCGAGCCAGCGCCCTAATTGGCACCCAGCAGCCGCACAGCGGTGCTCTACTTATCAATCGAACCCTGGAAGAGCAGTGCAGGCATCAAGCTGAGCTGGAGCAGCGCCTTTACAGCAGCAGCAGCAGCAGCAGTAATGTATCATCAAATGTCAAGTCGGTAAGTGCAGATGGTGTGAACTAATTGAAGTCTTTAATAACATTCAAATATATTTATTTCTTTTAATGTGTTACTGAAAGTATATAGGCAAAAGATATCTAAGATTTTCATATTTTTAATAGAATTAATTGAGTGCAAACTGAAGATAGAAACAGCAAAAATAATAAATACCGTGCACTTAAATTAAAATAGGTATATTGTATTTTATTAAACTGTCACAGGGAGATGCAGGCGTAACGTAAAGTATTCCTGATCTGTATCATCAGCTGAGTCGAGTATGAATCCTATAGCAAACGCAGAACAAATTTATTTAAAGTAACCCATAACTTTTGTCATTTCCATAAAATAGATTAAAGTTTAATTTCAGATATTAGAACATATCGTGCACCTATTAAGACCCAAAGTCACACTTTCTATATGGACTCTGAATTCTGATTCTAATGGAAATTATTAAATTAAATATAATCAACATATCTGAAATGAAAAATAAATTGTTTCCCCTATTTCAATGAAAATATCAAATCTATCATATTTCTAATCGATTGCGGACATTAACACAAGCTGTGACATCATTCAGAGCTGATTCGCGTGCCTGATAAGAATGCCCAGTTGAAGTTTAAATCAAAGCGTTCTGGCTACCCATTGATGCACGCATTGTTTTAATATGTTTTACTGCCTTATTTGTTGATAAACAAATACATGGACATAGACATAGCCTATAGCCAATAGCCCATATCAATGATCGATTATTTATGGCAAGCAATCAAAAAGAGAGCTTTTTGCTTATTTATTTTGGTGGATTTTTATTGAAATTGTTTGAATTCAAAATGTATATAATGGGCAAAAAGAAGCATCTTTGACTTTATAAGCATATAGGAACAAGAAAAATGGTTTTATTAAATTTTATCTATTTATAAACACGATATGTTTATTTATATGTCATTCATTTCGCAAACTACGCTCGCTATAAGCTAAGTCGATCTACTTTTAGTGTAATTTTGTCGCTTCTCTTTTGCAATAGGCAAAACCAAAAAAAAAACGTATTAAAAGCTCTGATATTAATTATTATAGATGGTTTTAATTTTTTTATAATTTTATAATTGAAATCTAACAGGATTTGCATTGTCCCACCTCCTTTGATTCGGTGCTTTGTTGGCCTCGCACCAAGGCGAGCAGCTGGGCTGTTCTGTCCTGTTTCGAGGAGTTCAAAGGTGTACACTATGACACAACAGGTGAGAATTGAATGAGAATAACCAATGGAAGTCTCTATATGGCCTGGTCTCCCCATTAATAGAGAATGCAACACGCTATTGCCACGCGAATGGCACATGGAATCATTACTCCAACTACAGCAGCTGCCATCAGCAATCGGGCTCCGTGGCTGATGTTCCAGACTTCTCAGCCAGCGTCGATCTGCCTGCCATTATCTATGCTGGTGGTTATTTCATAAGTTTTGCAACTTTGGTGGTGGCGCTAATAATATTCCTAAGCTTTAAGTGAGTTCTACTGATGCATGACTGACTGACCGACGCAATAAAACATTCTTTATTAATTTCTCATTGCTGCAGAGACTTACGCTGTCTGAGAAACACAATCCATGCGAATCTATTTCTAACTTACATCACCTCTGCGTTGCTCTGGATCTTAACACTCTTCCTGCAAGTGGTTCGTAGACATTTCTTAGTATCATAACATTACAGGGTAACTAACAGGGTACTCATATTTATTTACAGATAACCACTGAATCTAGTCAGGCTGGCTGCATTACGCTGGTCATAATGTTTCAATACTTTTACCTGACCAATTTCTTCTGGATGTTTGTTGAAGGTAACTCACCTCAGTCTAATATGTTATCTGAATAAACTCATTTGGCAAATATTATTTGCAGGTCTCTATCTTTATATTTTGGTCGTGCAAACATTCTCCAGCGAGAATATAAGCTTCGTTGTCTATGCATTGATTGGCTGGGGCTGTCCGGCTCTCTGTATTTTGGTGTGGTCCATTGCCAAGGCATTCGCATCGCACCTGGAGAACGACCATTTCAATGGTGTAAGTGCGTCATAGCTTTGGCTTTTGCAATTGTTGATAACGTATTTATGTGTGTCTCTGATGACTGTGTAGCTGGAAATTGAATGCGCCTGGATGCGAGAATCTCACATTGATTGGATATTCAAAGGGCCCGCCTCATTGGCGATTCTTGTTAATTTAGTCTTTCTCATACGTATTATGTGGGTAAGTCTTCATTGGACCATTTGATGACTTTGATATGAATAATCAAACGTTCTCTTCTGTAAGGTACTCATAACCAAATTGCGTTCGACTCAAACATTTGAAACGCGACAGTATTACAAGGCCTCTAAGGCTCTGCTGGTGCTAATACCGCTCTTTGGCATCACTTATCTACTGGTGCTAACTGGACCCGAGCAGGGCATTAGTCGAAATCTCTTTGAGGCTCTACGCGCCTTTCTACTCAGCACGCAGGTAAGAATATAGGCAATTATGGTGAAATAAAACTCAGATTCGTTTCTATCTCATATTAGGGATTTTTCGTGGCCTTGTTCTATTGCTTCCTGAACTCAGAAGTGCGGCAGACGTTGCGACATCGTTTCGTCATTTGGCGGGAGAGTCGAAATATTCATCGCAGCAACTCCCGCAAGAACCGCAGGTGCGTTTACTGCTTGATCAGCTTTATGAATGGGTACAATACACACAAAAATGTTCATATTGGCATTCGATCACTATATATCTGGGTTGTTGTTGTTGTCTTTATCATATTTCATTGGACTTCATTTTTGATTCGTGTTTTCCTCTTTTGCTGTGGCTCGCTGTTGTCGCTTAAAAAACTTAATTTCCATTTCAGACATCGCACATCCAAAGACTACTCGCAGCGCTCGCGTACTGAAAGTCTACGGTGCGTATACGCAATGATCCCGCTTAATCTTGTAGTAGCATCTTTCCCCTACTTAATCGCCCCTTTCACGTTTCGCTTCAACTAACCGCTACTAAGTGCTGCATGACTAATTTCTTTACTCGTTTTATACTCGTTCACGAAGCTACGTATATTGGATATACGAAGCTACGATATTTGGTTTTTTAGTATGTCCGTCTGGCAAGTCCATCTATCTTCATCACAGAAAGATACCAATCTTAATGCTATATACAAGGTGCAATTCAAAAGTTCTTTTTAAATTTCGCGCTTTCTAGTGGCGCCATCTGTCTGAAAATCGTTTGATTGTCTATTTCTCTGTCATGTTGTGTCAAATTTTCATGACATTCGGACGTATAGAAGCCGAGATATCGCGCTAAAAGTGACAGTACTTTTGTTGTGTCCGTCGAAAAATTCGGCCAGAATACCGTGAAGAAGGAAGCTGGCGATTGTTGCATGATAATGCGCCATCTCACCGTTCGACGCTCACGACGGATTATTTGACCAAAAATCACATTTTAACCATCAACCATTCACCGTATTCGCCTGATATGGCACCCTGCGACTTCTACTTGTTCGGAAAACTTCATTTGGCAATGAAAGGAAAACGGTATGCTGATATTGATGCTATTCAAAAGGCTTCGACCGCCATACTCAACGCCATACCGAAGGATGACCTAAAAAAGTCATTTGATAATCTTCTTGATCGTGCAAATCGTTGTATTCAGTCCGAAGGGGACTATTTCGAAGGCGACCAATAAAATTTTTGCCAAAGAAAATCTATTTTTTATTTTTTTTATAAAGTCCTGGAACTTTTGAATTGCATCTTGTAGCTATACAGTATAATATTCTCCAGTTTTAAAGCTTAAATCATAGTCCTGCAGGTGATTCACTACGCCCCTCTACAGAGAGATCAATAAATGATTTGGTCCTATCGTAAATGTAGCATCTTTAAGACAGTGAACGAGTATAGTGAGCTCCATTACAAAGTTTTATATATTTTATATCTAACGTTGAATATTTGTATTATTTGTTTTTACCGATTTTGATTTATTTTATTTTATCATTTTTGTAGACTGACTTCGACCAGTCCCGTGCCCGCTGGACATTTAGAATGATATATATGTATATACCGAACGCCATTGAGATTTCCTTTTTAAATACCTATCTTAGTGTTATATATATATAAAAAATATATTTGTATATAAGTATTATATGGAACACACTATTAAAGTATTAATTTTTGTAACTTATAGCCAACCGATTTATTTATTCAAGTTCAAATTACATCAATTATATTAATCCCGATCTCTTACAGCACGGAGGAGTGTGTGATCTGCCTGAGACCTTCGCTGCACACACGCATTGGCTCAATGAATCGCTTTCACAGCATAGACTTAACCGATTTTGTCTAAAAGAAACAGTAAAATATATCAAATATAAAGAATGTATATCTGAAAGAAAAGCAAAAACAGAGACACACATATGAATTGGATCCGAACTTCGAAATTCCATTTGCCAGCCAAAAGATGGTCAA
Organism: Drosophila leonis; assembly: GCA_035045365.1. Lineage (NCBI taxonomy): Eukaryota > Metazoa > Arthropoda > Insecta > Diptera > Drosophilidae > Drosophila > Drosophila leonis. Next base: position 218,899 of record JAWNPC010000485.1, on the reverse strand, counting down.
TGTGAATAAAGATTTCGATTTGACGTTTTATATTTTGTTGAAAAAGTGACTTGAAGTTACAGCAAAATGTTTAAAACTAACGTATGATTTTTATAGTTGCAAATTCTTTGTTAAGTACAAAATAAGCTTAAACATAATTTATTTGGATCAACTAAGATTATATCAGATTCGTCTGCACAGTGCAGCAATCATTAACAAACATTTAGAGTCGAGTCAAGTCAAGACGATGCCAAAAAGATGCCGAATGATAGAAATCGAGTCGTCAATTAATTGTTGCACTGTGTTGCAGCATTACTATAATTATTATAATTGTAATTAAAAATTAGCTATTAGTTTACTAGTTTTTTTTCTCTTGTTCTTATTGTTGCCAATAACGTGCCAATGCGTGCAAAAATTTGTTGTTACAATTACGATTACATATGCTATATGTGTGTGTGTATATTAACCCTAGGCTTTTCTTGTATTTTTTATTTTTTATAATTTGTAATTTTTGTTTTTTGTTCGCTTCCTATTTATTTATTTTTCCATAAGGTCACATTGTTTGTATCACTGATAATGTAATTTAAAATAATCCTAATACGAATGAAACATAAAACAATTTGCTGTCACACAATATTTATGTATGTATGTATGTATAGGTATGTATACTAGTCATGTTTTTGTTGCTGCTGCTGTTGTCTTGCTTTTCATGTTTTGCGAATAAAGCTTTTAAAATATCAAAATTTGTTCTTCTTCACGAGATTAACGGAGTTCTCTAAGCTAAGAATGCCTTACTAAGTATTTACTGTATATACCTGTTGTGTGCATTTGAGTGTATGAAATCTACGAATTTCCTATATATGTATATTAGCTAAAAACTATCACTGTCTCACTTACCAAATACTTCCTACTCAATTGGCAAAACATTAAAAAAATAAACAAAAAACTCTAATCATGTTTTTCTTGTGGGTCTTTACGTATGTCTGTGTGGGTCAGTGCTGGCAACTACCTTTAGTAAAAATAGGACAGATGGATAAAAAAAAGTCAACAGAAAATCTGATCAACAATTTGTTTTCCTATTAATGCATATTCTTAATAATCATTTTAATAAAACCCAGCTAGATCTATCCTATAAAGGATAAATTGACAGCACTGGCGTGTGAGTATATGTGTGTGCGTATGTTTCGAGAGAATTGAACAAAAATGTAGCTATATCAAAATTAAATTCGTGATTACGTATGGCTGTTGGAGCCAGAAACCACTTGGTCACATAATGTCTTTGAAAAGTGTCGCCTCTAGCTAGGTTACTTCGTTTCTTAATGCATTGGTTTAGTGGACGCTTAATATGTATTGTAATAATAATAAAAAATAACAATTACACTATTAACTAATTAACGCACAGAGTGGGGGGAGGGGGCACTTTTTCATTTACATAAAATATCAAATGCACTCGCCGGGATTCTGCGCGCAGTACTTCGGGAACAGCGGCTCGGCTTTGATGCCCAACTCAACAAGGCGATTTCTAAACACTGAGATTCGTCGAAACACTTCTGGCGGTACAACATCGAAGTCATGATCGTCATTTGGATCTGACCACAGACGTTCAGCCAAAGCTGCTACTCGTGGCCACAATCGATTATCCAACTGACCCTCGTCCACTTGTTCGGTCCATAAGCAAGCCTCGCCACCCAGCACCTGTTAAGGTAATCATTTGTTAACTATCCTTTTTGCAAATGGTCAGAAAATCATGCATCATACCTGCTTTCGTCGCTTTTTATCCAGACGCATTCGTTCCCATGGACGGTGCTTGTATACGTTTTGCCAAGTGCGATAGGGCGAGCAGGCGGCATCGCCAGTGGCTCGCCAGCTGCCAAAGCCGCAATCCAAATACCAAGCATCCACATGCGAAAATATAATATTGTATCCATTGTCCAGCAGATCATAGTTCTCCTGCCAAGTGCTGCCACCCCACACCTGAACCACGAATTGACTGTTTGGAAGACACTTGGTGTTTGTCAGCGCACTCGACCAGACAACCACATGCTTTGGCGCAACATTCCCATTGGCCACTTTCAGTCTGCGTCGTATCGAAAGCAAAATAAGCTAAATTCATTTATATAACTTCAATGTGCCTCACCTCGCATTCGATTGTAGCATAAAATCGCACCAGAGGCCGCGTAGATCCGTATCATTAAAGTACTGGGCCCAGCAATCGAGATTGACCTCATCGCCGCCCAGGTGAAATATGTCTGTGGGCCCCGTTAGCTGCAGAAACTCTTCGTACAAGCGCTGTAGTATGAGGTAGGTGTGGTTATTCTTCGGGTTTAGTTGACCGCAGGGCGGTTCACCGCAATAAAAACTCCATGGCTGCTGATTAATGCAAAGCGATAGTTCGCCAAGGCCACGTTTGGGTCCCCAGTCCCAGCCGTTGCCCGCATGCGCAGGTGCATCGATTTCCAGAAGCACCTGTACGCCAAAAATTTTGGCATACTCGTTAACCTCGCGTACATCCTGTTCGCTGTATGTTTCACTGTCCGAGTAGGCACCGTGCTCAGCTAGCTCTGGGTAATGTCGTGAAATATATGGAAAGCTTTGAGCATCTGTGATGTGCCAATGAAAACGATTCAGCTTGGCCAAACCCATTGCCGCAATGGTGCGTTTAATGGCATCCACGGAAAAGAAATGCCGAGAGGTATCCAGCATTAGGCCGCGATAGCGAAACTTGGGCACATCATTGATCAAGGAGCTGGCATAAGTGCGCAGCAATCGCTCCTCATCGTCATACCAAATGAGCTGCTGCAGTGTGGACAGTCCGTGACGTGCGCCAAAGAATGTCTTGGCCCTGATGTGCACAATCAAACGACGATGCTCAACTGCAGGCAGAAAGAGAGAGACAAAGGGTTAATAATATGGCGGTAAAAGTAATTAATTCAAATGAATACGTTTGCTTACAACTTGTTTTTAATTCATAGCTCTCGTCATTGTCAAGATTAAAATTGAGCTCGTCTGACTCGTGCACCGAAAGCTTCACATGCAGACTGTCCAAATCGCCAGACCGATGTGAACCAAAAGTGGAGCTAAATAGTCCGCTAGTTAGTGGCGATTCTGCAGCATCTGTGGATTTCGCTGCTGGCTCGCTGACGGCCGCCATCTCTTCTGCATGCGGCGATTCAAACTCCAATCGCTGTATTTGGCGCAATTGCCTGACAAGCACATCAAAGGCCAATTTGAGGCGCCTGCGCACTTCGGGATGTGGCGTATCCAATCGTAGTTGCACATCCTCGACGGAGAAGCGCAGCGTGTGCCCGCTGACCAGCGACTTGGAGGTGGGATGTGGCCAAATGTTGATATCTCCACAGGTCATTGAGCAGCTGATGAAGGAGACACGTTTCACGTTGGCTCCGTTCTTGTGATAATTAACGCGCACACATCTGTCATTGTCGCACTTATAAGTCCATGACTTTTCCAACGGTCTAAGAAAAAGAGAAGAAATTTGTTTTATTCAATTTTATCAATTCCAATCAACTGACATTGCTGTACTTACATGAGAACCGAACTGCGATCCTTTTGAATGTGTGGACGCAGCTGTGCTTCATTGTACGATTGTGTCTTAATCACGCCCTGATTCCAGTACAGCACAGTCAGTATGAAAATGGCTCCTGAGAGTAACAGCAGCAAGGCACGGCGTAGGGAGACGGCCAGTGACATCTTAAACAGATAACGTAGGCTATAAAACAGAAACAATTTTCAAAACAAAGATGTAGTAGACGCCATATGACAATTAAATGTTACATGTTATGTTAAATTGTACTCGACAGCAATTAAATAGTTGACAATAGAAGAACAACCAAAACCAGGACTTAATAAATTACATGTCATCCTTCTCGTCATCGTTCAATGAAGAGCCCGTGCCACAAACAAGCCGCAACAACAAATCAACGAACACATCGAACTTTAATTAACGTTAGCAATTTGGCCGATGAAACTAAACTGAACTGGGCTTAACAATCAATAAAATCAAAGGAACCCCATTCTCTGCTCTTCTTCCTCCATACGGAATTAAACTTGTTAGCTTTGGCTTTTACGACACATAAAGCCCATGGGTAAATTGTTTGTTTTTCATATATAGCATCTGGCACGCAATGTATGGCAGACCCAGATCCTTGCTTCACGTTCAATTTTCCTTTTTAGCTATCTTTGTGTGCCACATAATGGAGAATGTAAAACGGTTATAAAATATCAGAAAATAAAAAAAAAAAAAAAACAAAAACATGTTTCGGCTTATACATTTTGTGAATTTCAGTTACAATGAGCCAATGCGACGAGTTTGACGATACCACGTCTTTCGTTCTATGACTTCAAACAGGAATATGGTAATAAAATTTCAGAGATGAGCCTATGTATATAGCACTCGTCTACTTTGAATTTGATATTCGATCGTATGGCATACTCATTCATCTATACATTTATTGAAATACAAATGTGATGAAGTTTTAAGGAAAACGCTGGGAAAGTATTGGGTGGCCTCTTTTTTAAGTTAAACACAAAATCTCAATAGTTGACCGCCTTTCAAATAATATTAAAAAAAAACTTAAGAACATATTATACATATATATATTAGTCTTAAGCAATAGAGTAAGAATATATTCTGTTCTTACTAAAATGATAAGGAGTATAAGCAGAACATCGATACTCTTTTCTATGCCATTAAATGACGCTAATTAAGTAATTTAAATATATTACAAGCCCATGACACCTCGACCATTGTTTGTGTTTGCAAATCAAGTCAATATTGTTGTTGAGTTTAAAGTCTCCCAAATACAAATACAAACACAAAACAATTTAGCCCACACGGCCATGTTCAATAGCAAGACCTTCGAGCCTTCGTGTCTGCTGACTGATGACTAATGACCAATGTAGCTCACACACTAAGCGTATTGTAGGCAATTGTTGGACTCTATACTTGCCCCATAGCAAACTGAACACACCTTTTAGTGCATGTTCATTGGGGGGCGACTCACTAAAATATTAGTTGAATTACAGTTGAGAATGCCAAACAGATATATGTAACATGTATATGTATATGTATGTGAGTGTAAACATACATATATAGATATAGTGTATATATTTGCTATGGCTAGTCAATGAAAGAGACGCCCGCACACGTGCCTTACAGTTTACAGCTTACAGTTGCTGTGGCCTCTCAATTGCAAATGTCAAACACTCACAGGTTAGGAAAACGTGCTATTGCACAGCGAAGCACGTGAAGTGTGGAGTGTGGTGTGTGTGGTAAATTCATAAACAAACAAGTGCACCATTCTGAGGGACATCGTCAGCATTACCTCTGATGGTCTGTGCATAATAAATCAAGAGGCATACATCGTTAATGCATAAGAAAGAAGAAAGGCAATCGGTGGCTGGCTCATTAGCTGTCGCCAGTGATGCTAATTTAGCCTTTTTCCGGACAGATCTCAGGTCTTTTTTAGCTGCTCTATAACAGCTTGAAGACTAATTGTAACACTAATTGTAGCCCAGTTCCAGAGGCACAAAAACGCACCAGACCATCGAGCACAGCTGGCTGCGACCTGTGCATGGGTCACCTGCTTACCTGCAGCGCGTGCGCAGTGATGAGCTTAGTGAGCAAAAGCGCCGAAAACTATCCATCATCAAAATATGTTGGCGCTAATGGAGACGAGCCTCATCTGTGGCAGCGGCTCACAGACAAATCGTCGTGTTGCTGTCAGCCAACTGTTGAAGGACTCTTCCACAGCTACAATGTTACTATGTTATATTATTATATGCTAGTTCTTTTAGCACAAATCTATATTTGAACTGTTTAATATAGCGCACAGAATTAAACGAAATGTGCGAAACATTTACGCTATTCACGGCCGCCAACTGTGTCGTCCTAGTGAACGTGCGACTGTCGAGGTGTAAGTGACTGCGACTGAGCGCGACTCTGAACGGATTTTTTAGCCTTTCAAGTTTTTACTGGATGGCCTGGTGGGCTCAGCTTAGTGCTGGTCCCAAAAATGGCGTGCATATATATAGTATTTACATATGTTCTTGAACCACCTGCCAGCAGCTGGACGCATTTACAGTGCCGGGCAACAATATTGAGAGCGGCCTATGAGAATCCAGAAAACCTGATCAAACTTCATACTATGAATATGCAAAATTATGCTAAAATAACATAAAAGATTTTGTATAAATATGCCATTTCAAATATTGAGAAGACGCTCGTATATAGACAGTCTACAGACTGTTGCTTGCTTGCTGTCGCATTGTTATTGAATGTTTCGTACTTTGTATAGAATATTTAATGCTAAGTTATATAAAGGCAATAGGAATCGTTAATTTGTTTGAGCAATGATTTGGCATTTCAAATATTACGCATACGCACCATACTCAATATGCAGTGCATCGACTGTTGCTTAGAGTCGCGTTATTATTTATGGTCGCATGCCGTGAAAAACGACAGTTGGCGACAAGTGTTGTGCAAATGGCATGCACGGTTGCCACAACAACAAAAACAACAGCAGCAACAACAATCGTGCACACACAACAAAAGCAGTTGGCGCTCAATTTGATGTGAAACGTGCAGGAACCGCACACCCACACACACGCTCACACACACGCGTACATACACACATGTATATAATAGACGAAGACGAGCACACAAAGAGGAAGCTCAATACAAATAACTGTGTTTTTGGCCTCCATTATTACCGTTGAAAAGGGAAAGGCAGCCTGCAAAGCAACAGCAAAATGGCGGCACGAATTGTAACAGGCGCACAGTGACAGCAGCAGCAGCAGCAACAGCAACAGAAATAACGGCATAAACGAAGTAGTCGTTGCTGTTGCTGGCCGAAGGCAAGCCAGCCGAAGCCGTTTCGTTGTCGGTTGCCTAACAACTTCGTCGTGGCGCACAACAAAAGGATAAGCCAAGTCAGCCTGGCCGCACAGCCACACAGCCAAGCAGCCAGCCTGCCTGCCAGCTAGTCAGCAAGTCAAGCCGGGACTCAGTTGCAACAGCGCAACGCATTTGCCAAGACGCACACAGGCCGCGCCGCAACGCAGCTCACACAGAACGCGAATAATCAGCGAATATAGAAATAGTAACACTTGTACAAGTTGGTGTTGTTGTGGTTCTTGCTGTTATTGTTGATGGTAGCTGCGCTGGCTACCTTGGCCATCGATCGCACCTGGCTAGTGCGCGTTACCTCGTGTTTGTTCGCGTGCCAGGCTGACGTACATAACGTATACGAGGATAGCACTAAGTAGGCAGGGCCGTTGTCCTTGGTATTTCAGTCTAGCGCTTGCAGCGTCAGGCAACGGTAATACCTGCGTGTGCCACAATTAAAGGCCTGCACAGGTGTGTTGAGCTTGTCACGGGTTACATCTGTATGTGTGTTGGTGAATTTGTGTTATGGGCATTCTAATACGAGCCTCGGCTAATTGTTATGCAATCGTCTCTAGCTTTAAGACATAGTGGGAAATGTCTTTGAAACGTTATGCAATAATCGCGGCGGTCAGTCAGCACCAGCAGCAGCAGCAGCAGCAACAGCAGCAGCAGCAGCAGCAACATCAGCAACGACAACTGCAACAACAGCTAAACAATGCAACAGTCATGTCAACAGCAACAGCAACGACAACGACAGCAGAAGAATCAACAATAACTACAACATCTTTGCCCACTAGCAAGGAGGAGGACGAGGAGGTGCTGCATTCGCAGGAGCTCGCCAGCAGCTCCTCGATAACGACTTACTACAATGGCGGCATGGGTCTCTATAATCAGCAGCGCGGCATTGGAGCTGGCATATCGCTGCTCAATGGCGCCGCCGGCTCTGGGAGCGGAAGCAGCACTGGCAGCGGCTCACAGACCTACGCTCACGTTGTCAATGGCAGCGTGAATCTTCTGCTTGGCGGGTGAGTGAGGCATCATCATTAAATGGCAATGGCAGTGGCAATGCCAATGCTGTTTTATTCATTTCAAATTATTAATTTATGGCAAAGTTTGCTAAGGCGGCCTGACAGCCATATTTAAAAGTTAATTAATAAAATGCAGCAGCCACGACTTTAAACGAGATCATATTGAAGCGGAATGAGAGAAAGTAACATTAGCTTTACTACACGGAGAAGGGATTCTATGAATGAAACTTGTAACAGCTTCACTGCCAGCATTAAGGAGTGCTTAACTTAATATATGTTCTATTAAATTAAATGAAATGGCTTTTTGTAATATTTCTAATTGTTCATTATGCTAAACATTCTCTGCATATGAATACTTCATCATCACTCTGCTATAGCTACAGCTACGGCTCCATAGATCATGTAGAAAATGGTTATCCTTATGATTTATGGGACAGCTGCAAATTAATAACATACAAAATTCATGCAACTCTGCGGAGCATCCTTAGGACAGACATTACGATGGCTGCTACGCTCTCTTTGCTCTACACTAGGCACTGACAAAGTAATAATATTCTTAATTGGACCCCTTTTTGCTGCTAAGAACTGACGTCCGCTTATTTAAATTAATATTTTCTTCTCCTTCTTTCTTCTGTTGTAACACAAACTCAGATCAGAATCAGAGTGAGGCCCGATGAAATGGGTTGAGTAAAAATAAATGCTTCAAGTGACAACAACAAACTTTCGATGTCTGCGAACGGCGTGCGCTTCGATGACCGTAACTTTATTTTAACTACTTTTTTATACACTTTTCTACACGTTCACTGTGTAAAGAGAGTATATTGGTTTGATGTACCTTTAATTTGTTTGTGCGTTTACAAATTTGGTTATTCTCATCTGATAAACTGTTAAGAATTCTGCAATACATCCACTGGGAGCGTGGCATATAGGAAGTTATTAGATTTTCATTTTTAGCTTTTAGAGGTACTGAAATTTATAATGTTAATGTTAATTGTATAGCAACACCTCGATCTAGAATCAATAAACTTTTCAGTTGGTTCGCAGTTGACCTATTGTACACAGTACAGATTAGGTTAAAAATTCTATGATTATATATAATTATATTTTCAATAAGCCTTGAACCTTGAGCGAGTATAGTACAGTCGAATACACTTGGCTTCAACGTGCTAACTTACTTATCGATTGTCTGGGAGCATGTCAATAAAATTTAACAAAAATAAAAGCTACACATGCCGATGATAGTTTTAGCTGCTCCTCCACCTCCTCCTCTTGCTTTAACACTATCGAACGCTTTTTGGGGCCTTTAATGAACGGTTGACATGCGAGAAATTGCGTGAGGCACAGCGGAAAATGAGCAGGGCAAGAAAGAAAGAACGAATGAAAGCAAGAAGAAGGGAAAGGTAGCGCAAACATGTCAGAGGACAAAGGGCATTATATTGTGTTTAAAGTGGATTAAGTGACATCATTGATTTGTGTAATGTGTAACAGATTTCAGAGACAGATTAACGAGGTTACTATGCTGCACAACTTGCAGTTATCTAGGTTACAAAAGCAACTTCAACAATGCTTCGATAACAAGAAAACTGTTTCCAGCAATACGTATGTAAATGTATTCACATCAGTCACATATATATAAGTATATATATTATACTGGTAATACAGGTAGTGCCTCTTGTTTGTTATTTGTGACCAGATGGTATAATTCAACGCGTAAACAATGTGTTGAATAACATTTTGTTTTTGGCAATTATTTAATCTATTTGTAAGCCAATATTGTCGAAATGCCTTTGGGGCAAACACACAAACTGTTGTAATTCACAATCGATATATGGTTAGTTGTTCGGCAATCCGTATTAACAAAAGCCAAAGCGAATAGCCGCACATTGTACTTGTGAATACAATACAACACAATACATAAATACATACATACTTACATCTATAGGTATGTATAATACATCACACATTCTTAACAATGCATTGTCGACCAAGTTTATGGCTAAACATATTCATTTTGGCTAGATTTTGCCATGTGTTCCCCACAACGGTTTAAGTCCTTTCAGGATATTTTATATTTGACACAACTCAATGAAATATTCAACTTTATATGTGACATTATTGCCGTGTTTCCTCCTTTAGGTCTATGCTGTGCCTGGTGACGACAATTTTATGTGTAGTTTGTTATTGTTGCCATCGCAATATTAAGAAGCGCACTGAGGCCGCCTACCGGCAGCAACAACATCAATGGCTGGAAAATGATCCCAATATGGAAATATACAGTGTCGAACAGGTAAACTAATATATGTCAATTAACTGTTAAGTCTTACAAGTTGAGCACATTTAAATTGATGTTTGTCTTAATTGCTGCTGCACTGTCAAAATTCCATAATTTCTTTTTGTAAAAACAGAGAGATAGAGGGAAGACATATACAGAGAGAGAGTGTATGTGTGAGAGAGAGAGAGAGAGAGAGAGAGAGAGAGGGAGTGAGAGAGAGAGAGAGAGATAGAGAGAGAGAAAGAGAGATACAGACAGAGAGAGAGAGAGAGAAAGAGAGATACAGACAGAGAGAGAGAGAGAGAAAGAGAGATACAGACAGAGATAGAGAGATCGAGAGACAGAGAAGAAGGGAAATAAAGAGAAAGAGAGCCAAAGAGACAGATAGCGAGAGATTTCCTTTTGCAAAGAGAGAGAGAGAGAGAGAGAGAGAGAGACGAAAGGAAGAGATATACATAGAGAGACGAAAGGAAGAGAGATACAGAGAGTGAAAGACAAAGGGGGCAAGAGAGAAAAATACAGAGAGAAAGAGAGAGAGAGAGAGAGAGAGAGAGAGAGAGAGACAGTTGTCAGCTCGCTTGATCGCACTAGGCCTATATTTGCCAGCTTCCATTACTGTCAGCGCCAAGACCACAACGGATTGGGTGAAATGCAAACACGAAGTTGAGATGGAGCTGGGTAAAAGTATGTTCTAAAAGTCCTAGCTATGGATTCTCTCTTTCGTAGTTTTACTTAATTGTGGTCAATTGATTAGCCAATCCCAAGCAGGAACTAAACAATTTAAATTTGATTCTTTAGCCATAGCCACAACACTCGACTCTCAACGTGGACGTTGGTAATGAATATTAATGCGGAGTATTTAACAGGAGAGGGAAATAAATAAATAAAAAGCAAAGGCCAAGCGAACAGCAGAAATGGACATTAGACTCCACTTGGCTGTGTAGCCAACTCTTAATAAGCTGTTGGCCTCTGTACAGGCCACTTTCATTTACACAGTCTCAGTGCTTATATTGTTGTTTGTTGGCCCTGTGGGAAAAGGCGCGACAGCAGAGCGTAAATCAACGTTAGCCTGGTCCATGTCACACAAAGTTGTCAACGGGCGCAAGCGGATGCAGTCCTGGTCTGGATGCTCCACAAATAAATCGATTTATAATGTGTGCAATTTAAACTTCTTTATTTCGAGCCCCTTGAAATAACCACGATGTTTACTGTTTGGCCAGAATCCGTTCTCAATTTAATAAGTCTCTTCTTCTTCCTCTGTTCAAGTGCTACGAAACTTCGGGCCTCTTCTTGGGCGACTCAACGGACGGTTTGGCCACTCTGCCAGCATTGCATCACGAGCCGCCGCCGTCGTATGACGCTGTCGTGTTGCACGAGCAGCAACTGTTGCAGCAGCAGCAGCAACAACTTGAGGAGCAGCAACTGCAATTGCAGCAACAGCAACTGCTGCTGCAGCGCGTTTCGCCGCCGCCCGGCTATCGCTCCACCCTGGACATAAGCAACGCGCAGCAAGTAATGGAGATCTCAAATGCCGATGCAGTGGCAGGCAGCAGCAGCAGCAGCTGCAGCAACAACAGTGCAGCAGCTGTTGGCGCAGGACTTCTGGTTAACAAGCAATTGCAGCGCACGTTGAATGCTCAGTCCTGTTGCTCGCTGCAGCGTGCTGAGGTGGAGAACATGTGGAACGCAGCCGCGGCGGCTGTAGCGGCTCGGAGTGGACATTGCCAGGAACTAGACACGTATATGCCGATGCCGATGCCGTTGCCGTCGCCATCGCCGCCTTTGCCGCTGGCACTGCAGGCGCGCAAGCATGCACAGGCGGCCTTGCGGTTGAACAGCTTCGGACGGCGCTATTTGCAGTACAGTCAGCATCAGCATCAGCATCAGCAGCAGCACAGCCACTACAGACGCGGCTGTCCACTGTGCGGCAAATTTCGCTATGCGGCCGAGGATGAGGCGTTGACGGCATCTGTCGAAAGTGTCCTGGAACCGTGCGATGCCAATGAGAATGTGGCAAGTGCTCAACACCAGCAGCAACAGCAACAGCAACCCGCCATCGAAAATCCCAATCAAATTGATGCTGACGCAGCAAATGGAAATGTGGTGGACAGCACAACTGAAGCTGCATCAGCAACTGTTGCTGACATAGACATGGACATAGACGAAAATGACAATGCAGCTGCGATGTCAACAGCAGCAGCAGCAGCAGCAGCATCAGCGACATCAGCAACAGCAACAGCGACATCAGCAACAGCAGAAGCAGATGCAGATGCTGCCGACCTGGATATCAACAACATCAATGAGAATGGCATCATCAGCCTGGACATGAGCAAAATCATTGACATATCAGGCCTGCCCACATACGAAGGCGCCCTAAAGCTTGAGTCCAGTGGCTATGTGTGAACAGTTCCCAGCTCCCAGTTCCCACACTCAAATTTACAATACGAAATAACAAAATATATATCACACATGTGCTTTATTGTATAAGATATTAAGGAGCAGATGCCCAGAACATGTTTAGCTGTATTTAGTAAATTCCTAAATTTATCATAGCAACAATCCTAACAAACTGTTCTGAAGTTCTCTATAGCTTCAACCATCATGATCTCGAGTTGCGCGACTTTTGTATCTGCCCTGAAAACCCAAAAAGGTTCCTCTTTAGCTGACACACACACACACACACACACACACACACACACACACACACACACACACACACACAAACAAACTAACACACCCTACACACGAATGTATTTCTAATTCTAGACATTAGCTTTAAGCATACATATCTGAGCAGCAAAAGGTCGCTGCTGGCAAATTATAAGCAAAAATATCAATAAAAATGTACTTGAACGAATTTAGCCCAATCGAAGCTTTTGCCAGAGCCTTACCTTAACCGCAATACTCTTGCTTTCACGCTCATCAAATTTAATCTGATTGATTTCGTATTAAATATAACGAATGAGTAGACCAAGAGTGACATAACGTCTAACAAGCAAGAGGCCAGAGCATTACGGTTAACCGTGAAGTGAAAAGCGCCCCCATTCGTTAAAATACCTGTGCAGGTAGTTCTGATGGCTAAGAGGCACATACGATAGTGCTGCCAATTTAGCCTTTTTTTATATCTAGCCTTTTTTAACTGCACCTTTGTATACCCATGGAAAATGGGAATTCAGGCTATAATCATTTTATGGAAAGAGAGAAGAGATCCCATAAAATATATATAGTATATATTCTTGATCAGGACGACGAGCTGAATCGACATAGCAATGTCAGTCGATACGAACGCAGAGATCTCGTAAGGCACAACCACAGCCTCTTAGACTAGAGCTCTCTTAATTGATTACAATATTTATGGTCTATTATTTTGCTATACATAATTGTGGTTAAAATACTATAATTTTAATATTACGATGTTGTACTCAATAGAAATTGCAATAATCCATATAACTGAAATTAAACTCGTATTAAAAGAAATGAATGGCTTATACTAAGTCGCATACTAAAATTAATATACCTAATTAGCATAAAAAAGAAAGCCAAAAAGTATATTGGTTTTGTGCAAGGTCTGTCCGTCCGTCCGTCTGCTTACGTATCTTCCTATATCTTCAACATGATATTTACCAAAAATGATTTAACTGTTTTTGGACCGTGAACGAGTATTGTGCAGTCGCGCCCGACTGCAATATTCCTACTTGTTTTAAGTGCCTTTTGTCTCGTTTTTCTGTCCTGTTTTTACGATAGGCAGTTGTCAGCACTGGCACACACACAGACACACCCACACCCTCACAGGCAGACACATGTTTTCTCTTTACCTCGTTCTGTTTGGCTCTTGGGGGTAATAAAGAAAAAGATGGCCGCAAGCAAATCGCACGTAATGTGAAGCCAAGGTTCAAATGTAGCGCTCGGAGCAAAGCCAACCTATTTGCTGCTCTAAAATTGATAACAAGCAACTAGTTAGCCGCTCGCCGTAGTTATTACTATCTTTAGTATTATTATCGGACATAAACATCCGCAAACTAGCCTAGAATTGGTGCAGTTCTCCCAATGGTCACTTACTGCAAAGGGTAAAACCTGAAATATGGTCAATAAAAATGGTACTCGGCTAATCCAGTATATGTGATAAATGTAATTAGACATGCATAAATGGACACTTTAGTTATGGAATTCAATTTCACTTAGCAGAAGTGGATAGAGTAAGTTTTGTTCGTGCTTATTTCACTCATTTCGCGCACGAAACACTAAAAATAGTTTCAACCCAGACAGGCAGCGCCTCCAACCGCAGACGCGTATCGCCGTCTATATAGGCTATTCAATGTGCAGTATGGCTTGGCTTATGATCTCATGACCCAATAGCAAACAATGCTGCCGCATTAGAAAGGGATTAGCCGCGGCTTACATGACGTATGCGTGACCCAAATCACAAATGGCAACTGCCATGAGCAATTGCTCTTTAATGTTGTCTTATATTGTCGAAAACATAATTTAGGAACACCTTTCTTCTAGCACATACCGGCGCAGCAGAGGCATTTCGATCAGTGAACACACTTAGAAGCTACATGAACAAATTCTTTGCTTCCATGCTGAAGACATGCACGAAATATCAAATTATTTTTGTTATTTATATATTTATCGCGAGCGCAGAAAACTTGTTGAAAATTCACACACAACATTCAGTTGGAACCCGCGTGGCTTATAATTGCAACTGAGAATGATGCGTTGCCTCGCTGTGGCACAACAAGTGAGGCATCCAAAGAGCCAGCCACCGCTGAGCAAATACAGACTACATCAGAGCGACAGAGCGAGAGCAAGAGCGAGAGCAAGAGCGAGAGAGAGAAAGTGAGAGAGCGGGAACTGTGCTAAAAACGTGAGCTAGACAAAATAGAAAATTGTCGAGCTGTGTGACGGACATGAGACGATGCCCTGTTGGGAGTGGGAAAGGCAAAGGGAAATGAAGAGGGCGAGGGGTAGCCACAACTAATTGCGCAGCGGCATCGACAGCCATTTGACCCTTTGTCGTTGGGGTTGACTCTGCATTGTTGTAGACGAGGTGTACAGAGCTGGCGCTTCCACTTATTAATAAGAATTAACTGTCGAACGTATGTAGATGCATCCAGTGCCGCAGTCTCATTTGCAGCGTTTTATTGCTCTCAATTTTTAATTCTAAAATATGATGAGCTAAAAAATTTCACTTGGGAGCATGTACGTGTACGCGTGTGTGTGTGTGTGCTTGAGACTCATCATACCCAACATCCAATGGGTCCTGAGAGTGTAACCGGCACGTGCTTAAAAATAGCCAGTGGGTTTTATGGGCACAAAGCAAAGCGACAAATTAAGTGAGCAACTGAGTGAAAAAAAAATAAAAGAGATAGAGAGAGAGAGAACAAATTGTGCTTAAGTGCGACGACATATAGACACCCTTGCAAATCATAGGTGCTCCCATTTCAGCGTAATATAATATATGTATCTCTGTTTTAGAATGACATTTACGAAAGTAAAACGATCTACTTCTGTACAAATATAGCAGATCAATAACAAATTTACGTAAACCTAATTGAGAGACTTCTAATTAGAAGATTAAAAAATGTTCGAATTATAACAGTCATATATTGTATATCGATATATGTATACATATGTGCGATATATGAAAGTGATCTGATATGAGAATAACAACATGCTTAAAGAATTATAATTAGAAGAGCTGCGAAAATTAAATATAAGAGAATTTTAATTATAAGATTCAAAAATGCTCGAACTATAAGTCTTATATTGTATATCAATATATGTATATGTGCGATATATGAAAGTGATCTGATATATTTTAGAATGACAACATGAATATTTTTATGTCTTTCGATTGTTCTAGTGCAGCGAACTTAAAGACTTATAACTAGAAGAGCTGCGCAAATTATAAGAGTCATATACTTATGCAAGTATATATGTACATACAGATTAATAGCTTAGCACAGCCGATATACGAGGTGTGTCTGAAACATTATCGCAGATATATTTGATCAGTTTGGAAACTCTTCAGACCACCCTCGTTAAACACAGCCAACGGAAGCAACTTATCTAAAGAGGTGGAAGCCTTTTGAAGAATCGGACAGCATAACAGTAGCTGAAACAATGCTTAACAACAACACAAGATAAACAAGTGTGGACATATTTATATATCATTATATTATATATGTATGTATATTCAGCCATATCTGTCTGTAAATGAGCTAATGACAAGTTCAGCTTTTGGTGACGCAAGTGCGCGCACTACAGCAAACAAGCAAGCAAAAAAACAACAACAAAAGCGAAAGTAAAATTTAAAATAGCCGAAAAGACAGAAGGCCAGAGTTAAACGAGAAATACACAAAGAATTTGTTAGGGCATTTTCGATACTGACCCACAGCACAATTTGGAATGCTCTTCTCATGTCCTGATTTTGGTCTGTGGCAGCGATGGCAAAGCTTCCTCAGCTAAGCCGCAATCTCGAAGTCGCGTTTTTTGTTTTTGTGGCTGGGGCTGGCTGCAGGCAGTGGAGGCAGCGCGACAGGTTAAGAGTGCGACGGCGGCTGGCTGAAAGTGGCTTCACTCACAGCGTTTGGGAACGTTTTCTCCTTGGTGGTTTTGTGCGTTTACGTGAGGCTGCCACTGCATTTCACATTTCACATTCACATTTTAGTTGATTCTTATTTGTTATTTACACAAATTTCGCACTCGTCTGCGCTTAGCTAAATTTTATTAGCACTAACAGTTTTGCTTTTAGCTGTGGGCACTCTAAAATTTGTGTAATTGCTGAAATGTTAACATTCTTTGAGCCTCAGTGTGACCAATAATCGCAAAATACTGACAATTGTAGCAGACATACTATCGATTATAATCGATAAATACCATCGCTGTTACATTATTTTCAAATAATTGACAGTAAAACAAAACTAGATTTTTAATTTTCGAGGGTCTATTCAAGGTGTATTTGACTGCTTATCGAGTGATGAAGCTTCTGTTAACAATTTTGTACAAAATGGCTCATTGATTACACACTTCAATGAGCCTAACAAGCGCAAGCAGACGCTTGCATTATAAACCAAATACTACATAATTATGTACAATATAAGTCCCTGGCTTAGCGGTTAGTTATTTAAATAGTTGCCCATGTAGGACAGATCCTCATCCTGTGCACTGTCGCTCTGACGCACAGCCATTGCAGTTTCCACAAGATAATAAAGACATTTGTATTTATCGCGTTCCTCACGACTCAGAGCTGCAAGTAAACAAATAATCCTCCTGGTTAAGCGAATCTTATGGTGATGGCAATACCAAGGTCAATCTCTACCTGGACGTGGAGGTGTTTGCGCCTGTAGCTGTGTGTTCTCATGCTCCGTTATGGAGACAGTCTCCTCCGGCTCTGGCACACACGAAATGCCATGATCCGCATTCGAGCTCGTCACAATTGTTGCCTCGGCGCCCAGCACATGATCCAGCAGATGCTGATTGCCTGCAAGTACAGCCAGGAGCAGAATCATTCAGAATGAGATTGATAAACCCCTCGAATAGCTACACATACCCTCACTCTTGACCACCTGCGTGGTCAGAGAATCACAGCCGACGGCATGGCTGGTGACGGGATTGGTTTTGGTTGTAGTCACTTCCTCGGTGCTGAAAACGGTCCTGCATAGCATTAGGAGAGTGCATAGGTAGATGGCCAGAGTCTTTGTGGTTATTGCCCCGAGAGGTACTTACTTGATGACGCTCTGCCAGTCATCGGATGTCTCGAAGCGGACTTCCTCCTCGCTGACCTGTTCGCAGGACTCGTAGTCGTGGCCGCTCTCCTCGCCCTCTGATCTGTGAACGAGAACGTGGACATTAGAGACGACCGCCCGCAGTGAAAGCCCCATCGAAACTTAGAAGCTAAGGCTAAAGCGTGAAGCTACCTAAGCGCAGCCAAAAAAACACCAGAGCAATCATCCTGCTTAGCATATGATTCTGCCTGGGACAGATACATCGAGTTCAATTGCTCTTGCCCTTGCCCACGATCCTGCTTAAGAAGTTTATCTGGTGGCAGCGCATCGGAGGCCCTGCTCAGCTCGCTCTGACGCTTGCGTCCCCGCTTCCTGGCTGGCTTCTCCTCATCGAATTCGGCCGACAGCTGCCCATAAGGACTATATGACAGCATGGAATTGGTGCTGCTGCTACGGCTGCTGCTGCTACTGCTGCTGCTGCTACTCTCACTACCACTGCCGCTGCCGCTGCCGAAGCCGCTGATAGTGGTGCGGGTGGTGCTGCCATCACTCATGGCCGCCTTGCGCAGTTGATAGCTTTGGATCTTATCGATTATGGTAGCCTGCAAGGAGGCGTGCAGCCTCTGAAAGCCCAGCGGATTGTTTGCAATTGCTTGTTGCCAACTTGTGTGTTTGGGGAGCAGGTAGGTCAGTTGTGTGGACTCAATGCATTCAACTAGACTACAGGACGATTTACTAGAGCATGGTGAGCTTTACCTGTATATCACGCTCTCATCGAACTCCGGCTCCATTTTGACCATCTGGCCGTTGGGCGTGCGCACATATTGGTCAAAGTTGGTGAGGACATTGGCAATGCCCTCGTGCATCTCCGCGGCGCTGTGCACCTCCTCCGTGGCGCCAACCACCTGGGCAGAGGAGACAAATAATGAGATCTGATGCTGATGAGGCAAAGACTCGGATTAGATGAACAGCTTACGACTTCCGAGGCCGGACTGCCTGTAATTGGATTTGGTGTGCAGTGGACATTCAGGCCGCCCATGGAGACCGAGGAGTTGGGGCTTATCTTCTTGCCGCGACGCGAGATGGTGAAGTGCAAGGGATCGTTGCCCTCGCGGCGAATCATCTCGGGCAGAATGCGCCGGCGCGCATTGATGAACCAATTGCAGACTTGCAGCACCGTCAAGTTGGCCTCCTGCGACAGGGCGAACTTCTCCGCATCACTGGGATACGCATTGTAGCGATGCTCGTAGAGCCAGCGCTTCAATATCTTGACGGAGTGCTTGGGCAGGTTGCCTCGACGCTTGCGCAGCGAGCCGTTGACGTCGATGTGCGTTTCGACGAGCATGTCGTGATAGTTTTGTATTTCCTGCACCGCCTGCTCCGAGTCCTGGTCCTCTTCAACAATGTCATCGGCCGAGAGAGTGCCTAGCCCGGCCATGGCGTCCTGCTGCAGCTGATCCTGGTCGATGCTGGACTCCGAGTTGTACCGCTGACGTGCCGAAACCCCTAAACTAGATTGCGTCAATATTGATTTACATAGCCCTTAAGGCTTTAAGGCTAAGACTGACCTTCGCTTTCCAATAGATTGGCTTGCACGTCCGCCTCGTGCATCATGTCCTGTATATTCCGGCGCACTTGGCGGTCCAGTACCAAATCAACTTCAGGTTGCTCCGGGGAGATCATCATAGCACACACACCAAGCAGGCAGCAACAAAAAAAAAAAACAGTCCAAGCCCAGAATGACTTGCTGCTCCTCAAAAAATGATTTTTTTTTCACAAAAAAAAAAAAATGGGTAATAAATATATCTATTTATATTTTTAGTTTCCGTAATTTTTGTGTTCACAGCACCGGCTTTGAAATTAGACTAACTTTGACTAGACGACATTTTCTAGCTGCCACAAATTTTGCATGGCCTACTGCATAATTATTAGTTTTGAAATTTCTCGCCTTCTCAATTGCTTGTTATCGAAACGTATCGTTGGGCCATCTATCGACAGCAGCTCGTATAAGACTTATTGAAAGACGTGACAGTATAACTTGTCAAATTGACATTGCGAAGGAGGATTTTTGACAAATCGCTTTATACGCGCGCTTAATTCACATAGCGTAAACACTATAGCCGCCAGTTGATTTATTTATTTATTATTTTACGTTGAAGTTTAAATGGTTTATTTGGCTTGCTTCTAACCTCCCTATGCCAGCTATGCTTCGGTCGCTTGCAGTGTTGAATTTACTGTGTTTGTTTGTGTGTTGCTGTTGTTGAGCTAAACTTTTGTTCACTTGCCGCCGTTGCGAATACCGATTCATCTGGATTATAATTATATACACATGAAATCCGTCACTATAGTTAATCGTACATTAAATTGGCATTGTTTTGTTTTGCTGCCGTTTTAATTATGTATTTTTGTGACTCAATATGTACACACTGCCACTAGCATCAATAAGCACCCGCAGCCAACTTCATGCGAGACCAAAATGTGCGCGCAGCCAACTTCACGTCAGTCAAAAACGTAAATAAAAAATGGTAAACAATGGAAGACAGCGACGAAAAAGTTTCTGTTTTAGATGAAGAGCTGTTGTCAAACATAAAAAACAGTATAAACAAGGCCGACAATAATAGCCACCAAATGGATGAGGAGAATCTGGAAATAGAGCTAAAGACGCCAGTCGAACATCACGCGGATAACCACGCCGATCCGCTCCACGAAACTACTTTGACATCAAATTTTTCTTGGCTCTTTAATGATGAAGATATTCTGCTTAACGCTGCTGAACAATTGCCTGAGATGGTCTTGCTGAATCCAGGCAAAGCTCGTGCCAAACGTGGCCGCCCTGCAAACAGCAGCAGCAGCTTCTCTTCAAGCAATGGCCACATCTGGACCTCGGAACGTGATGTGCAGGCTCCTCTTCAAGACGAGTTGCTGGTGCCTAAGCAGCAGGCGTGTGGCAAGGGTCCTGCAAAGCTAGTTTCCAATGCTGTCGAGTCTTGGATGCTGTTGTTCGATGATGAGATGCTGCGCATGCTCCTACGCCTGCTCAATGATCAGATACGCCAGCGACGCTCGCGTAATCCTGCAGAGCGCCTTGCAGATCTCACAGAGCTCCGTTCCTGGCTAGGCTTGAGCTATCTGTGTGGCGTCTTTCGAAATGCACAGCACAATGGACCACTGGGTAGCTAAGCAACAGGCACATTTATTTTTCATGCTCATTTTCTATCTTACGATTCCTTCAATAGAGGAGCTGTGGACGCTGGAGTTGGGAAATGCAATTTTTCGTGCCACAATGTCGCTGACGCGCTTCGAGTTTATTGCAAATTGCTTTAACGGCCAGGGAGAGGGCTGCTGGAATGATGCACTGCGTCTGTGGCAAAAGCTGCTCATTAACTGTCGCTCCTACTACGGACCCAGCGGTTGGCTGTGTGTGGATGAGCTGGCGCATTCGGAGAATTTGTTTCTGAGCGTATGCTGCGATGCCAAGACGCTCTTCATGACCAATGCGATCATTAATAAAAGGGAAACGAAGCCCAGCAAGGAACTGATGCAGCTCATCTGTGACTACAAGACCACAGGCCGTAACATTACGCTGGGCACGCGCTATGCCAGCGTCAGCCAATGTGAGCAATTGCTGGAGTGCAATTTGAGCAGCCTGTGTGCGCTGCCCTCCAGTTCGCTGGACTACCCCAAGGCCTGGTCGGGTGGAGCGCTGTCCAGCGGCGCCATGAAGCTGACTCAGCAGTCGGGCGTGGCATTGCTCGCCTGTGGCCTGCATAGTCAACTGAATACCTTGCAAACCCAAATGCACACCTCCGAAGCCTGCGTACATTTCCACGAGCTCGCCAATAGATACAGCACCTCGTTGGGTCTGCCGGCTCGAATTAAGCCCGATGTGTTCCTGCAGCTGCTGCACTTGATGCTCAATGTGTCGGCTGTTAATGCTTGGATATTACTGCGGCTGGCGCCCAGTGGCGATGCCAACATAGACCACCGCGACTTCCAACGCCAGCTGGGACTCTTTTTAACTCAGCAGCGTCTACAGCGGCGCCTCCATCGTCGAACGGCGGCAACAAGTCTCGCAATGCGTTTGCAAATCTGTGAAATTCTGGGCCAATCCAGCCAGCGGCTGTTGAGCGAGGCCGCCAATGAGGCCAAGCAATCGAATGGAGTTGGTGTCATTAGCTTAAGTCGCTCCATGCTGCCCGAAGGCGTCGCCTTGGTCAGTCGATATGGAGACAAGCATCGTCGCTGCAAGCCTTGCGCTCGCAACAAGCGCGAAATCAAAGCGCGATCACGCTGCCAGCAGTGCCAGGCGCATCGCTGTGGCAATCATCTAATCTCACGCTGCTACGAGTGCATGGGCCTGACGACATCGCAGCTACCCGAGGGCAACCTACGAGACTCTTCAAAATTTTCTTAAGATCACATATTCATAGAACAAATAGCTAAAAGCTGCATTGTATTGTATAATAATCATAACTCTTATCATGAGAAACTCTAGATTCTGATTGACAAGATAAATAACATTTATTCAAGTGTTAAAGTTATGTGCATATTGCTATGTAACGAATGCAACAACTGGCTGCAACCTGAGCTGTGCTGCTGCATCATTTTGTGCTCTACATTTACAAACGACGGATGCAACAAAGTGGGGAATACAATTGCCTCTAAAATTTGTACTGGAACGATTTGGTTTTGTACTTGTTGCCCGTCGTACGATTGCCGCCAGCGGCGGTGTCATATGGTTCGCTCTGATCAAGGAACAGGCTAAGGAACTGCTCGTTTTGTAACTCGTTCAATGGCATCTCGAGTTCGCTGCAGGATTTTACAATTTCTGCGCAGGCGCGCAAGTCCTTGCGCAAGTCTGTAAAGCAAAAACATTTTCATTTCACATTATTCCAATCAAATAAAGCATAGCTGAACGCATACATTGATAGTTGAAGAGCAAACTGAGGCAATTGGCGCACGCATTGCGTTGATTGTGTTGCAAGAATACCTCAATTAGACGATGCACAGCGTCCACGTTGTGGTGACTCAGGAATGAGGAGCATAGCGGACTGGCTCTAAGAAAATAAATCATTAGTAAAACATGGAGGAAGTGGCATAATCATTTGTAATCGAGTAGGCACCTGCGATCCACCAGTTGCTGCAGCTCCTTGTAGTGCTCGAACAGTTCGCCCGCTGATTTGTGATCGCTAAACCAGTCGCTGGCGAAACATTGTTTCCACACGCAGGCCACCACAAAGATGTCCTTGTGCTCGCTGTGTATGGCACGAGCGACCTCCATGAGGGAGACGAGCACGGCTTCGCTTTTCTGAGCCAGCGTCTCCTCGATAATGGTGCGAAAGGCGACGCGAATCATGCGCCTGCCCTCTTCTGTATTGAGGCTTCCGCCATAGCCACGATGCAAGGTCATCAAGGCCACATCCGAGTTGCCGTTGTGCCACAGGGCAATTGCCTTGAACGGCGCCAAGTCTGAGTACATGCTGGCAAAGGGATGGTTCAACTGGCGACAGGTGTCCGCCAGCGATTCCAGCTGCTGCATGCGGCCCAAGGAGCTCAAATACTTTAGACAGGAGATGAAGACCTCGTTGCAGGGCAACTGCTGCCAGCGCACGCATTGCCTTATTAAGTAGAGGAAGTCCAACTTGTTCTTAATCTCCAGCGTGGCCAGTAGCAAGTTGTCTAGCTGCGGCTGTGAGAGAGATCGTATGTCGAGGCCTAGCTGGGGTGAGCGCAGGGTCTTTAGATCGCTCATCATGCCCTTGGACATGAGGCCGACGTTCTGGCCAAAGCTGTTGCTTCCATAGTTGGCCTCCTCGGCAGCTGGTTTCATCAGACTTTCGCGCAATTCGCCCCATTTCTGTGTCTTGCGGTTGACTAGCTCATTGGTAAAGCAATCTATGGCATCCAGTTGCGTGGACGACTTGCGCTGCTGCCGTTGCGACGCTCCCGGCCAGAGAAAAGCGCTGAGGTAGTTCTGAAAGCGTTGCAAACCTTTTGGCGAACCAGGTGCTACTGTTGTTGTGCCGCTGCTGGTCAGGCGCGTTAGCATGGCCATCTCAGAATAGACGCCACTGGCTCTCTATATCAGACCAGACCAGGCACTCACAACAAACCTCGGATTGTATAATTGTATTTGTTTTTTTTTCTTTTCGCACACAGTTGCATCTCGACACTTATCGATGTCAACTATCGATAGCTATCGACAGATGGTGTATATCAAAATATATGTATTTTAAAACATATTTACTAACATGAAAGCGTTTTAATATTTAATTATATGTATATATTTATTTGTTTATTAATTAGAATTGGATGAAAAATATATTTGTATTACATTTATTGGCGCAAGTCAAGTCTCTCAGCATACCAATCTATATGATATATATCTACCCGCTGTCTCAGACGAGCGTATAATCTTGACAACTTGGCCGCGCTTTAGGCCAAAGTAGCGGGCCACCGGATCACCCGCCTGGATGCGCATCAGCATGTTCTCCTTGAGTTTGTATCTGCTGAGCAGTTCTTGTTTGTCCTCCGCTGTCATTACCACATGCTCCGGAACCAGCTCGTGCTCCGTTATGTTGATCAGCAACTCCGACTCCAGAAACTGCTCCAGTATGTACTTAGGTGCCATGTCCACTAGCGACTGCTTGGCCGAGGGCGTCATGCCGCCTTGCACCACGACGATGGCCCTGTGGATGTTCTCCTCTTGCATGCGAGTGCAGTATGTTTTAATGGTCTTGATGCCAATCTTGGGTTCCTCGGGGAAGAACACAAACATCTGGTCAGTGGGATCATCGTTGTGAGCCACCAAGACGATCAAGTCGGACCGCGCGGGACGTTTGTCACTCGGCTTGTCGCCAAACATTTCTTTGAACTGCTCCAGAGTCTGGTCCAATTCATCCTGGGTCACAAGGTAACCACGATCGTGACTCAGTTGCATGATCGTCTTGCGTATGCGCCACAGTTTGTAAGTTTCCGCCTCATCATCCATTATTTCTGTAGTTTTTGTTTAATTTTTCGTCAATATGTGAAGCACGCCGCTCTGTCGACTTTATAGTGACCACACTCGATATATTTCGTGATAAATAAGTGTTGGTGAACGCTTAATGGTCGTGCTTCAGCAACACTTAAAGCAGCAGTGCGGGATTTGCGCGCGCAAAATTCGAATTTCAAATATGCAAAAGTATTATATTGTAATTGATGCTCTTAGTTAGTTATCTAGTCGCGTATTGTCTGTCATTATCGACTATGCTCACGTATTGACACCGCATAATGAACAGACTGTATTCCTTTTAATATTTTACGTGTAGAATTTAATTACTAAACAGTCGTATCACAATAGCTGTGCATGCAATGCTTCTTTGTCATGTCTCTTACACTAGTAGCACTAGTAAATGTCACCAATGTTCTTGATTATACACACACACACACACACTCACAATACTTCAGCTTGGCAGGACTGAAGGATAGTTACGTTTCAATTATATACAGAGTATCTAAGGGCAGCTCCGAAGACACAATATTGATGAAGGGCTTAAAATAATTTGAAATATCATCGTATGACTTTCGTATTGGGGTCTCCTGAGCTCACGTCCTACGTCAACGCAAATGACTGACAGTTTATCTAATAGAAAATTTTCTGCACGTTGTGTTTTCAAGACACACATAGTTTCCCCCCATTGACAAATTGTGCGGAAAATATGAAAATGGATATGAAAATGAATATTCATGAATTTTGCATTTTTAATAGCAGTGCATATGATGTTGTCTCTAACAACAACAGCAACAACAAAACAACGAAAGCAAAGAAAGTTCTAATGCATTTAAGCCACTTTGACCATATGGTTGCCAACGCACAGCAAACAATAAGCTTTTCTATATGCAGTATAAAGGTTTGCAAGAAATGCAAATCTAATAAAAATCCACTTTGTGAAAGTATGAAAAATGACGATGAATTTCATTATAAATGCAAAAATTATTGTGGGCAACGAGATAAAAGGGCTGCTAAGCGCGCCCTGTGGCCGCGTCGTCATCATCGTCATCTTCTTTATCAGCATCAACGCTGGACAGCTTCAGTAAATCTGATCAAAATCATTGATGCGCAAAGCATGAGGAAGTAGCTGCACCGAAACGTGGGGCTTGGTGCGTGGAACGTGGAGCTTGGAGCGTCGAACGTCGAACGTGGTGCATCCTTCAGTCGCGCAAAGTTTAAGCTAAGCTGTTGATAACATTGATGATAATAGCGGGAAGAGCGGGGCAGCTGCGTGGAGAAGGAGAAAGATAACCGCAGCGATAATAGGTGAAGCCACAGTCAGGTAAACCGTAGCCAACGATGGTGACGGAGAGAGAGAGAGAGAGGCGCGCAGCTCAGGTGCGTGCGCTGCATTAAGAAATTTTTCTTTGAGGTGAAATTTATTTTGATGCCCTATGCAAATTCTATCAGCTGAAAGTTAACTAAATACTTTTTATATACAATTAAAATTTCC